>AWOL01S0043145.1:64080-161979 GCA_000715115.1 Nicotiana otophora
AGGGGAGGTGAGGCTGGACTCGCAGGTCATCCCTATGAGAGAAAGTTTTAAGTACCTTGGGTATATTATTGGGATCTCTACACAAATAGCCGGCCATATTAATTGTTTACTTTTTCTAGCCATATACATAGATTATACATTGATTATACACAATTATGTACATGTAATACATAAATTATGCATATATTATACATTCACTAGTTATTTTTAGTTTAAGTAATAGGGTGGACGGTTATTTGGGTTAATTCTTCTATATTATTCAGGGGGATAGGGAGATTGATGAAGATGTCACTCATCGTATTGGGGCGGGATGGATGAAATGGAGACTCGCTTCTGGTGTTTTGTGTGACAAGAATGTGCCACCGAAATTTAAAGGTAAGTTCTACAGAGTGGTAGTCAGACCGACAATGTTGTTTGGGGCTGAGTATTATCCAGTCAAGATCGCTCATGTCCAGAAGATAAAGGTAGCAGAGATCAGGATGTTGAGATGGATGTGCGGGCACACCAGGTTAAATAGGATTATAAATGAGGTTATTCGCGATAAGGTGGGTGTTTCCCCTATTGAGGACAAGATGCAGGAAGCGCGGCTTAGGTGGTTTGGTCATGTGAGGAGGAGGAGTACAGATGCCCCAGTGAGGAGGTGTGAGAGGTTGACATTGGAGGGCCTACGGAGAGGTAGAGGTAGGCTAAAGTAGAGGTGGGGAGAGGGGATTAGGCAAGACATAACCCTTGATAGGAAAATAAGGAGGTAGAGGATTAGGGTAGTAGAGTAGGTAGTCTAGATTGTTCATAATAGTAGTATTGGCATGCAGTCTGGCCTTCGGTTGGTAGTAGGTTTTTATGACTAACCGTTGTTTACTTTCATTGTTGATCACCTTACTATCTTGTGGTTTTTCTTCTGCTTTTATATGGCTTTTTGTGCTGTCCCTTCTTGTCTATATTTTCATTAATATGGTGCTTATGCTTTTCTGAGTCGAGATTCTATTAGAAACAGCCTCTCTATCCTCACAAGGTAGGGGTAAGGTCTGCGTATACACTACCCTCCCCAAACCCCACGGTATGGTATAATACTAGGTATGTTATTGTTGTTGTAGGACATCGTGATAGCACCTAGTCTATACGACTAGGTGAGCCTAACATTCAATAACAACTTGACAGAAATAATTTACGAAAGTACCAAAACAAGTTTGATAAACTGATATAATCTTTAGAAATAAAATCTCAACAATAAACTCCCCAAGACCGGTGAAACTGAGTCATAAGCTCTACAGAATGAACTAAAATGTCTACTTTATCACTGTTTGAATGAAAATACAAATGGGATAAAGATAAAGGAAGGTGACTCCGAGGCCTGCGGATATGGAGCAGATATACCTTGAATTCTCCCAAAAATAGCAACTCAAATCAACTCTAGCATTCGGCATAGGCAGACGTACCTGGATCTTCACAAAAAGATGTACAGAAGCATAGTATGAGTACACCACAATGGTACCCAGTAAGTATCAAGTCTAACCTCGGTAGAGTAGTGACGAGGCTAGGCCAAGACACCTACTAGCATATAAATAAACAGTATGAAAACATAATAAAGATAAATAATGGAAGGCGGAGAAATAACTGATACGAAACACATTATAGAATGAACTAATACCGGAATTGTAAGCACAGAAATAACATAAATAAATCAGTTAAAGAGAATCACAATGATCATATACAGACAATAACTGAAAAAAACAAGGAAGAACAAAATAACAAGAAGTGTTCCTACCCAAAACGCTTTTCAACATGAGATAAATAACAAGAATCACAATGAGGTACCACCTCGTGTACAATAAGAATCATCACCGAGGTACCGACTCATGTATATATCAAGAATCACAACTGAGGTACCGCCTCGTATTCATAATTTACAATCTTAATCATAATCCTTCCTTATACCTCCACGTGAGCCTTACATTTAAATAGGTTTTGAAAATATTTTTTCCTAAATAGCTACACACATTTTAGCCCACCTTATGACGTTGTGTGGCTTCACGTAGTTCCCCTACAAGAAACACGCACATAAGTCCCACTTTATACCGCCGTGTGCACATTAACCCCAAGCCTTATACCGCCACATGCGCGTATATCACATCACAATAAAAACTCACACCATAAGTGCCCATATATCTCAACTTACCAACAATCAACAATATCTATATTTCCAAAAGAATAGCCCATGGCTCCACCACAACGTGTACAAGAATATCAACAATAACAATGGATGTAAAATTCTCAACAAAAAAGATATCTCAACAATTATCAACTTCGCCTCAAGTGATACAACTTTCACAACTTCAACACCAATAACTCAACAATGAGAAAGATAATGTGTGACCACGAACTAAATATAAATAATTCACAATAGAGGAGATAACATGAATTCAAATGAGAATAATATCAACGAAAGAGATAACTTATAACAGTGACTTCAAATAATGATAATCAACAATGAAAGAGATAACACGTATAATGACTTCAAGTAATGATAGTCAACAATGAAAGAGATAACATGTGACAATAAAAGAGGCAACAAGTTCAACTAAAGCATGGGAGTAATTTATCATTTAGGATGTAGAATAAGTGTTAATGAAGTCATTTAAAGCATGTAAGAATAGACTAACACAAGTAAGAATAGATCGACTATGAGAAATTAGAACATAATATGACAATTTAATTAAAGCATGGAAAGAGCCTAAGTAGCCTAAACCGGTCAAATACAACGTACAACCCGTGTACCCACTCGTCACCTTACGTACACAACTTTCACATAGCACAACGAATCAATCAATACTAATACTAAGGGGTAGTTCCCCCACACAAAGTTAGGCAAGATACTTACCTCAACTAGGCCAATTCAACCCTCGAAAATAGCTTTTCCCCTAAAATTCGCCTTTGCAGGGCTCAAATCTAACCAAAATTGATTTAATATCATCAAACAATGCAAGGGAAATCGGTTACAATAGACAAAACCATGATTTTTACACTTTTTCTAAAAAGTCTAAAAAAAGACAACCCGGGACTTGCCCGATCAAAACCCGATCTAATGGTAGATTCCGACTACCCATGACCGTACGAGTTCCTACATGTGATCAGTTTCAAAATCTGAATCCAAATCGCCTCTCAAAACTCAAATTCTTATTTTTCAAAATCTTGATAAGGTTTCACAATTTTTCACTTTGATTCACATGATTTTGATGTTAAACTCTAAGATATGTTGATGGAATATGATTAGAAATAGATTATAATCACTTACCCAAAGTTTGTAGTTGAAACTCCCCTCTCCAAATCGCCTCCTACCGAGTCTAGGATTCTAAAATGAGAGAATGAGTGAAGAAATCCCGACTTCCAGCCCTTTTGTTCGGTTGCAGTTATCGCAATTGCGACATTGGTTTGCAATTGTGAACCCTCGGAGTTACAAAACAAATCTCGCAATTGCGGCACTGGAAGGCCTGGGGAACTCCTCGCAAATGCGAAGATGGGTTCGCAACTACGAACCCTGTTCCTATCGCAAAAGCGAGATATTAGTCGTAAATGCGAACTACCCAAAATCCTAACTCACTTCAAAATTGTGAGCGATACCTGAGGCCCCATGCTTTGCTCGCAATTGCGATCCTGGTATTCGCAAATGTGATACCTGAAGCACCAGCACACCAGATATCATACGAACTGGCTCGCGTGATCAAAACAAAAAAAATAACATCTAAAACTACGAATTGAACCCCAAAACACATGAATTTCAAAGTAAAGTTCAAGAATCTCTAGAGTTACAACTAAACATCCGAATCCTATCAAATTAACTCCAAATGGTATCAAATTTTGCAGACAGGTTCTAAATAGCATAATAGGCCTACTCCAAGTCCCAAAATTAAATTCCGAACTCGATAGCTAAAAGTCAACCTACGGTCAATCTTTTCAACTTCAAATTGCCAAATTTCGGCAAATCCACATAAATCAGCCTACGGACTTTCGAAATCAATTCAAGGCATACGCCCAAGTCCGAAATCACAATATGAAGCTATCGGAACCATCAAACACCGTTTTGGGGTGGTCTTCACAAAAGTCAAAGTTTGGTCAATATTTTAAATTTAAACTTCTAAGTCAAGAGTCAAAGGGTCCAAATCATCCCAAAAGCTTTTCTAAACGAAACTAATCAATCCCACAAGTAATAAAATCATAAACACACATGTGTGAAGCATAAAAAAGGGTAATGGGCTCAATTACACTAAATGACCGATCAGGTCGTTACATCCTCCCCCTCTTAAAACAAACGGTCATCCTCGAACATGCATAAGAACATACCTGAAGTGGTGAATAGATGAGGATAACGACTCCACATTTTGTTCTTTGTCTCTCAGGTCGCCTCCTCGACCGGATGACCCCTCCATTGAACCTTCACTGAAGCAATATTCTTTGATCTCAACTTACAGACCTGTCTATCCAAGACAGCCACCGACTCCTCAATATAAGTCAAATCCTCGTCCAATTGGACTGTGATGAAGTCTAAAACATGAGACGGATTACCATAATACTTTTGGAGCATATAAACATGGAATACTAGATAAACCGCAGACAAACTAGGTGGCAATGCAAGCTTGTAGGCCACCTCACCAATCCTCTCAAGGATCTCAAAAGGTACGATATACCTAGGGATCAACTTGCCCTTTTTCCCGAACCTCATCACACCCTTCATGGGTGAAACCCGGAGAAAGCCTCGCTCTCCAACCATAAATGCAACATCACGAATATTTTGATCCGTATAACTCTTCTGTCTAGATTGGGTTGTACGAAGCCGATCCTGGATTAACTTGACCTTCTCCAAGGCATCCCGAACCAAATCTATATCTAATAACTTAGCCTCTCCCGGATCAGACCAATCAAATGGAGAACGATACCGTCTCCCATATATGGCCTCATAAGGAGCCATCTGAATACTCGATTGATAGTTGTTGTTATAGGCAAACTCCGCAAGCGGCAAGAACTGATCCCAAGAACCCCCGAAATCCATAACACAGACACGAAGCATATCCTCCAATATTTGAATGGTGCGCTCGGACTGCCCGTCCGTCTGGGGGTGAAATGATGTGCTCAATGCAACTTGTGTGCCCAGCTCACGCTGTATAAGTCTCCAGAAATGCGATGTGAACTACGTACCCCGGTAAAAGATGATGGATACGGGTATGCCATGAAGTCAGACAATCTCGCGGATATAAACGTGAGCCAGCTGCTCTGAAGAATAGGTAGTCACTACCGAGATGAAATGAGCCAACTTGGTCAACCTATCCACAATCACCCATACCGTGCCAAAATTTTTCTGAGTTTGTGGGAGCCCAACAACGAAGTCCATGGTGACACGCTCTCATTTTTCCTCGGGAATCTGAAGCCTCTGAAGCAAACTGCGCTGCCATTGATGCTCATACTTCACCTGCTTACAATTTAGGCACCGAGCTACATACTCTACTATGTCTTTTTTCATTCTCCTCCACCAATAGTGCTACCTCAGATCTTGGTACATCTTAGCGGCACTCGGATGAATGGAGTACCACGAACTGTGGGCCTCCTAAAGAATCAATTCATACAGCCCATCCACATTGGGCACAAATAACCGGCCTTATATCCGCAACACACTATCATTTCCAATAGAAACCTCCTTGGCATCGCTATACTGAACCGTGTTCTTAAGGAGAAGCAAATGGGGGTTGTCATACTAACTCTCTCTGATACGATCATATAGAGAAGACCGAGAAACCATGCAGGCAAGAACTCAACTGGGCTCCAAAATATCTAATCTAACAAACTGGTTGGCCAAAGCCTAAACATCTAGGGCTAGTGGCCTCTCTGCTACCGGTAGATATGCTAAACTACCCAAACTCTCCGCATTTTGACTCAAGGCATCGGCCACCACATTGGCCTTCCTGGGATGATATAGAATGGTAATATCATAGTCCCTAAGCAGCTCTAACCATCTCCTCTGCCGCAAGTTAAGATTATTCTATTTGAATAGATGTTGTAGACTCCGGTGGTCGGTAAAGACCTCAAAAGGGATACCGTACAAATAATGCCGCCAGATCTTCAATGCATGAACGATAGCTGCCAGTTCCAAGTCGTGGACTAGATAATTCTTCTCATGGGTCTTCAGCTATCGAGATGCATAGGTAATCACCCTACCATCTTGCATCAACACCGTGCCAAGGCCAGCACGTGACGCATCACAATACACAGTATAAGACCCCGAGACCGTAGGCAATACCAACACTGGGGTTGTAGTCAAAGAAGTCTTGAGCTTTTGAAAGCTCGCCTCACACTCCTCAGACCATCTGAAAGGAGCACCCTTTTGGGTCCATCTGGTCATAGGTGTAGCAATAGATGAGAAATCCTCTATGAAACGACGATAATACCCGGCCAAACCAAGGGAACTCCGAATCTCAGTAGCTGAAGACAATCTGGGCCAACTCTGCACTGCTTCAATCTTCTTCGGATCTACCTTGATCCCCTCACTCGACACCACATGTCCCAAAAATGCCACCGAATCAAGCCAGAATTCACACTGTATGAATTTTGCATAAAACTTCTTCTCTCTCAAGGTCTGGAGCACGATCCTTAGGTGCTGCTCATGATCTTCCCGGCTTCGGGAATACACCAAGATGTCATCAATAAACACAATGACGAATGAATCAAGATATGGCTGAAATACACTGTTCATCAGGTGCATAAATGTTGTTGGGGCATTGGTCAACCCAAATGACATCACAAGGAACTCATAGTGACCATACTGCGTCCTAAAGCCAGTCTTCAGAATATCCGGATCCAGAATCTTTAGCTAATGATAACCTGACCGCAAATAAATCTTTGAAAACACTCTGAAACCTTATAGCTGATCAAATAATTCATCATTGCGCGATAATGGATACCTGTTCTTCATCGTAACATTGTTCAACTATCGATAATCAATACACATGTGCATAGAACTATCTTTCTTCTTCACAAACAAGACTAGAGCATCCCACGACGACACACTAGGCTGAAACCCTTATCAAGCAAATCTTGCAAGTGCTCCTTTAATTCCTTCAACTCCACTAGGGTCATACGATATAGTGGAATAGAAAGGGGCTGAGTGCCTAGCAACAAGTCAATACCAAAATCTATATCTTTATTGGGCGGCATGCCCGAAAGATCCACTAGAAATATATCTGGAAAGTCTCTCATTACCGAAACTGACTCCACGGTAAGAGTATCAGCACTGACATTTCTCAGAAAGTCTAGATAAGAATCACACCCCTTCTCAACCATTCGATGAGCCTTTAGAAATGGCACAATCCTGCTAGGAGAATAATCCAACGCACCATTTAACTCTAACTATGGCAAACCTGGCATAGCAGACGTCACAGTCTTGGCGTGACAATCTAAAATAGCATGATAGGGCGACAACCAGTCCATGCCCAAGAGATAACATCAAAGTCTACCATACGAAGCAACAACAGATCAACTCTGGTTTCAAAACCACCAATAACAACTAAACATGACCAATATACACGGCCCACAATAATAAAATCTCTCACAGAAAGAGTAGATCTCAAAGAATCACAAGATATATCCAAATACAGAGCAAAGTAAGATGAAACATATGATATAGTGGATCCCGGATCAAATAAGGCTTGTTTATCTCTATGGAAAACCGGAACCATACTTGTAATGACTGTATCTGAAGTAAATACCTCTGTCTTACCCAAAAAAGCGTAGAATATGGTGGTCTCCCCCACTAGGGAGACCTCTACACGCCCGTCCCCTAACCCTAGCTTGCTGTGCGGGTGGAGCACTAACTAGGGCAGCAATTATGGCCTGAGAAGTCTGTGGACCTGGCTGAATCCGTAGAGCCTGAGTAGTCTGTGGAGGTGCACACCTCCTCAGTCTAGGGAAGTCTCTAACCATGTGGAGGGTATCACCACACTCAAATCAAGATCTCGGTGGGCATGGATGCTGGGACTGGCTCGGGCCAGGTCAGCTGGACTGACCGCTGAAGGTACCACGTGCAGGAGGTGCACTAGTAAGTGGCTTAGCAAAGTGTGCAACCTGAGATCTCGGAATAACCAGAGCACCACTGGACGCTGGAAGTGCTGAGTGAACTGGACGGCTCACATAGCCTCTGCCATGACAGGCTGTAGCTGCAGCGTGACCACCACTAATCCTCCAGTGCCTCGAGTCCTCTTGGCCTCCCTATCCCCTCTCTCATAGCCCCACATACCCTCCAACCTCCGTGCAATCTCTACCACTTGCTGATATGGGGTATCTGTCTCCAACTCTCGAGCCATGATGAATCTAATACCGTAGTTGTACCCCTCGATGAATCGACAAACTCGCTCTCTAACTGTAGAAACCAAGGCAGGTGCATGTCTGGACAAATCACTGAATCGAATAGCATACTCTGACACTGTCATAGTACCCTGGCTCAGTTGCTCAAACTCCGCGCGCCATGCATCCCTAACTAGTCTCTATAGACGTGCGTTACTACGTCGTCTATATAATTATTGTCATTTAATGGAAACTTTATGTAAGAAATAGTAATATTCTTAACTGTATTATTATTCATAACGTATTTAGTTGAACTATAAAATAAAAGTTGAAGTAGTAAAAATCTAACTGCATAAATTTTAATTTGCTTTCAATCATGAAATATGTCAGAAGTCACGTGCTTGCTCCCTTACTTGGTATATATAGTTCGTTATACTTGTATCATTTTTATCTTTGTTCTCGGCCGAGTACAACTAGTTTTAGAAAGACTTGTAAAGATAAGAGTAAGTCTCTTTAGTAGTTTTTACTATAATTCCGAAAAGACTTACATATAATAAGTCTCTTTTACATGAAAAACTCATCTATTACTTACTCGAGGGGATGGTTTATTGTTTTTAAAAGATATAAAACTCCATCAATTGTGGAGGTATAATTAAACCCTACTGCATGTAAGGACCTTCGAATTCTAAATAATTGGTTCTATGTGAGCTTTTAGGCTTTTAAGATGAATAATCTAATTATGGTTAATCAAAGCTTTATGCTTTGTTTAGATTTTTTCCCCTATTTCCTCATATAATGGCTCAATTTTTGTCAGATAGCAACAAAATTGTTTATCCGTAAAATGGTACAGTTGAATTTATACATGGTTTATAAACAAGTGAGTTAATTTGATCCTGAAATAATATATGAATTAGATAAAAGTGTAATACTTAGCCTTGAGATGGGGATAAAATAGCAAAAATAGAAATTCGGGGAGCAGGGCTTGCGGGCACAATAGCAATGATATCAGTGCTCACTATTTATAGCTGTATTTAGGGAACAACGTCCTATGATCAAGCCCCTCTTTAATGTTAATTATGAGGGCCATTGAAGAATGTGTAACGGCAGGCAGTGAATGTCATATTCCTTGTAACGGGCACTTCCGGGAACAATAGCAACGATATCAGTAAATAAGAAGAAAACATTATATTGAGCTTTGAATAGAGTGTAGTGTATTTTTGCCAGAAAACTCGTGTCCTTTACAATGATAATAGAGCTTACTATTTATAGCTGCACCTGGGGAACAAGGTCCTAGGATCAAGCCGCTCTTTAATGTCAATTATGAGGGACATTGAAGAATGTGTAACGGCAGGCAGTGAATGTCATATTCCTTGTAACGGGTTGTGTACTTAATGCTGTAGAATATTCCTTATTAAATTCTACCGTGTGGCAGCAATTTACTTCATCTTTCTGAGTATCATTCTCTCTGGTAACAAGTGGGATCATTGCCTTCGGATTCAACTATCTTCTTTCTTAGATTCCACGTGTCACTTCCTCATGCAATTAGTTCTCCTTGGAGCGTGGTGCTTCTCTTCCTCCGGGTTCCAGAGATGCAGCAGCTTAGCTTTTGATTTCTTTTTCCAACTTTTGTACTTGTGACATTTGGCACATTCGTTGTAAATAAAAATCACTTTTTGCTCACGTATTGCATGAGTTTTCATTTCTGCATAATTTCATTTAAATGTTTATGCAAGTTTAAACTTTGCATCCTTTTTTGTTTATGTGTTTCTCGCAAGATTTACTGTTTGCGTCTGATCATGCAGGGCTTTGGGTGTATTTTCCCCCAAAACCATTTGGAATTCAGGCACAAGTTCTTTCGAAATGAACCCTTTATCGTGAGGGTTTTCATAAGAGAGGGCCCTCTTATGTTTACGGTACTCTTGAAGATCACGTCTCCTGTTCATTACGACACTAGCATTTTCAAGTACTTGTTTAACTTTCAAATGAGAAAATCAATTCATCGTTTAGACAAGAAACAAGATAGAAATAAAAGGGTTTTACTTTATTCCTTTCATTTTCAAAAGTACATAAGCATTCGTTGTGCTAAAACAAAATTGTCATTTCTTGTGGCTAACTTGTACAACTTGTTTCTATGGGGCTGGCCGCGCAGTCCCTGGTCCAGATGATATAAATATGCTTCTGAATTTTGTATTTTGATCAAAGCGGCAGTCGTTGTTTCCGTATCCTCATATCATTCCCCCTAGTGTTCGAATGCGAAGAATGCATGTTTGAACACTGGAAGTTTTACACCTTCGAGGATTTCATTAATGAATTGCTAGATAATCTTTAGTTCGGTAACAAACTTCACCTTCCCTTTGTAATTTATGCTATCGAGCCAAAGACTATCTAACAATCCCCTAGTGGCTTGCACTTGTGAACAGTCAGATAATCTTTGTTCGATAGCATACTTAATTTCCCGGTAGGAACTTTGCTACCGAGCAAAAGATTATCTAACTGCTACGGAGTGGTTCTTCGCTTGTGTGCCTTGTCATTAAAAGGTCTTATTGTTGCTGTTGAAACTTCCTTCGTAGTATGCTTTCCGTTGGTGCCTCATTAAAAACCTTGCCAGTAAAACCCAATTGGGACAAAAACTAGACAAAGGGAAAAAGAGTGCAGTACATACTTTCAGTACAAGTGAAGTTCATCAACAGTAGTATCTCTTTTGGTATCCTAAATCTGCAAATTATGTTCTCCCATAAGAAATCCACCACTTCACATTCACCGATCTTCTGATAAGGACCTGCTTCAATCCACTTAGAAAATAGTCAGGTAAAATCAAAAGAAACCTTACCTTACCAGGGGCCGGCGGCAGTGTCCGAGGATATCCATTCCCCAGTTCATGAATGTCCATGGAGACAAAACCAAGTGCAATGGTTATGCTGGTTGATGTACCAATGATGCGTAGCGTTGACACTTATCACATTTTTGAACAAAAGCTTTGGCATCTTGTTCCATTCGGGGCCAATAGTATCCTGCCCTTACCAATTTTAGTACTAAGGAATCCGCGCCTGAATGATTTTCGTAGATCCCTTCGTGGACTTCTCGCATAACATAATTAGTTTCGGAGGCTCCAAAACATCGGGCCAGTGGGCCTTGGAAAGATTTTCTGTACAATTGGCCTCCTTTGAAACTATACTGTGCTGCATTAGCGCGCAACACCCGAGATGCCTTGGGATCTTCAGGAAACTTTCTGTGCTCGAGGTAATTAATGATCTCATTCCTCCAGTCCCAGACCAAATTAGTCGTGTTTACCTCGTAGTAGTTATCTGCATCCAGAATCGAGTGCATAAGTTGTACGACCATACCGTAGTCTGATCCCTTCATTTCCATTGATGAGCCAAGGTTAGCAAATGCATCCGCTTATGCATTTTCTTCCCTCAGGATATGCGTAATTGAACACTCTTGGAACCGAGCAAGCAGAGCTTGAACCTTCACTACGTATTGCTGCGTGCATTACTCTTTGGCTTTGAAGATCCTGTAGACCTGATTTACCACCAGCTAGGAGTCGCATTTGATTTCTATGACCTTGGAATCTAGTCCTCGGGCCAATTCGAACCCTGCAATCAAAGCTTCATAGTCCGCTTCATTGTTAGTCAGAGGAATCATTCTTATGGCCTGCCTTAGGGTTTCTCCCAAAGGCGTGGTTAATACTATGCCGAGCCCGAACCCTTTTACATTGGAAGCTCCGTCCATAAATAGGGTCCAAACTCCTGATGTCGATTATGACATCATCACTACTTCTTTGGTAGCCAAAGGTAACAATCCCAGACTGAAATCGGCCACAAAGTCGGCCAAAACGTGTGACTTAATCGCAATCCTATATTTATATTCTATGTCAAATTCACTCATTGCGGTTGCCCATTTGGCTAGCCTATCGAAATCTCGGGTTTATTAAGGATATTTCACAGGGGAAAGGTGGTCACCACAGCTATTGGGTGACATTGGAAACAAGGCCTTAGCTTTCGAGTGGCGACTACGAGGGCTAAGGCCAACTTTTCCAAATGTGGATAGCGATTTATTGCTCCCGTTAAAATTCTACTAACGTAATAAATATGAGATTGCATACCCTCATCTTCATGGACTAAAACGGCACTTACCGCTACCTCCGAGAATGCTAGGTAGATTAGCAATTTTTCCCCTTCCTCCATCTTTGATAATAACAGAGGATTTGACAAGTAATTTTTCAAATCCCTCAAAGCCTGCTGACATTCCGAGGTCCATTCGAAGTTGTTCTTCGTTTTGAGTAATGAGAAGAAATGATCGCATTTCTCTGAAGACCAGGAAATGAACCTGCTTAAAGAGGCCAATGTCCCTGTGAGCCTTTGAACCTCTTTTATGCTTGATAGCTGGTCCAAGATGTCCTCGATGGCTTTGATTTTATCGGGGTTAACCTCAATCCCCCTTTGTGACACCGGGAGTCCCAGGAACTTACCGGAGCTGACACCAAACACACACTTCCCGGGGTTAAGCTTCATGTTATACTTTCTTAGGATGTCAAAAGTTTCTTGCAAGTGATTAATATGATCACCTGCGTTCAAAGACTTAACAACCGTATCGTCTATATAAACTTCCATGGTTTTCCCTATTTGTTTTTCAAATATTTTGTTTACGAGCCACTTATAAGTGGCTCCGACATTCTTTAGCCCGAAGGGCATCACATTATAGCAATATATGCTAAAATTCGTTATGAATGAAGTTTTTTCCTAATCCTCAGGGTTCATTTTAATTTTATTGTACCCGGAGTAAGCATCAAGGACACTCATTAACTCATGCCCGGTCATTGAATCAATCATCTGATAAATGCTTGGCAATGGGAACGAGTCCTTTGGGCATGCCTTATTTAAGTCCTTATAGTGTACGCACATGTGAAATTTATTATTTTTCTTTGGAACTACTACTACGTTAGCTAACCAGTCTTGATACTTTACCTCTCGGATTGAACCGATATCAAGTAGGCGAGTTACCTCTTCTTTGATGAATTTGTTTCTGGGCTCGGCAATATGACATTTTTTTTGTCTTATTAGAGGAATTGTGGGATCCAAGCTTAGCTTGTGTACGGCCATTTTCGGCGGGATACGCATCATATCCGCATGCGACCACGCAATACAATCGACGTTAAATTTAAGAAATTCAATAAATCCAGACCTTAGTTCGGGATACAGTCCTGTCCCCGGGTGGAATTTCCTCTCCAAGAAGTTTTCGAATAATGCGACTTGCTCAAGATCTTCCCCTGTGAATTTTGTTGCGTCCGTCTCTTCTGGTACCTGGAAATACCTTGGCACCTAATAAGATTCCGATGCCTCTTCCCTCTGGTTGACTTCGCTTAACTTGGGAACATGCGCCGGTTCCTATAATTGCTATGCCACATGCTCCTTCCCTTTGCTACTGGAGACCGAAATTGCATTCATCTCCCTTGTCGTCGGTTGGTCACCTCTTATTTATTTAATTCCCTCGGGAGTTGGGAATTTTAGCAACTGGTGATATGTCGATGGCACAGACTTCATCTCATGCAACCATGGTCTTCTCAGGATAATATTGTAGCCCATATCACCATCCACCACCTTGAAAAGGGTCGTCTTCATCACCCCTTCCGCATTTGTGGGCAGCAAGATCTCTCCTCGGGTTGTCACACTTGCTTGATTAAACCCGGCGAGGAGTTTTGTGGCCGGAATGATGCTTCCGGTGAGCTTGGATTGCTCCAATACCCTCAATTGTATAATATTGGCCGAAATCCATGGATCCACCAGAACACGTTTGATTTTAAAATCTAATACATTTAAAGAGATTATCAATGTGTCGTTGTGCGGTAGCAACAATCCATCTACATCCTCTTCCATGAAAGTGATGTCGTCTTCAGTGATTTCCCGAAGCCTCTTACTGTGGGTTACTGACACCTTCGTCTTTTTTGCCGTTGAGAATGTAACCCCATTAATCTCGTTTCCCCCGAAAATCATGTTGATCGTCAGGCGTGGGGGATCTTCTCCTACTTTTGAGGGCTCCGCGTTATCACGATTACGACAGTAATTGTTTTTAGTCCGGTCACTTAAAAATTCCCTGAGATGGCCGTTTATTAGCAGTGTCGCCACCTCTTCACGCAGATGTCGGTAGTCCCCGGTCCTGTGACCATTTGTCCCGTGATATTTGCACTATAAATTAGGATCCCTCTGGTTGGGATCAGATCTCATTGGCTTTGAGAAACGTGCTTCCTTAATGTTCCTCATAAACGGCACCAACTCTACTACACTAACGTTGAAGTTATATTCTGAAAGTTTGGGGTAGGAAGAATCTCGAGAACTTGACGTTTCCTTTTCTTGTAATGACCTGTTGTTCCGGCCGCGATCAGTTCTTCTATCGAAAATGAACCTATCCGCCGACAAGAAACCTCTGTCGCGTCCTTCGGCCCGTTTATAGGGCAAAAACTGGCTCCTCGAAGACCGTCGATCTGTGTCGAAATCATTTTTTGATTTCTCTTTATTCTTTTCCCGGTCCCGACCCTTAGCCGACGCTGGGAAATCGAGCTGATTATCCTCAATCCTTATCCTTGGCTCGTACCGGTTGTGAACATCCGCCCAAGTTATCTCTTGGAACTTGAGTAGGCTTTCTATCAACTTCCGGGAAGCATCGAAACTTCTCCGATTCAAACCCTTGGTGAATGCTTCAGCCGCCCATTTATCCGGAACGGCCGGTAGCAATATCCTTTCCTTCTTGAACCGGGTTACAATCTCCCGCAATGACTCAGACTCTCCTTGTGCAATCCTGAATATATAGGCCTTTCGGGCTTGTACCTTTATGGCCCCCATATGGTCCTTAATGAAAGAATACGCAAGCATCTCGAAGGAATCTTAGGAATGCTCGGGAAAAAGCAAATACTAGGTCAAGGCTCCCTTCGTTAGCGTCTCTCCAAAATTTTTCAGTAAAACTGACTCGATCTCATTAGGAGCTAAATCGTTCCCCATCACCATCGTTGTATAGGTGGTGATATGCTCCTGAGGATCTGAAGTCCCATCATATTTCGGCACGTCCGACATTTTAAACCACTTTTAGGATCAATTCTGGTGCCGCGCGTGGTTTGTACGGCAATTGAGCGTACTTCTTTGAGTCCGGCCCTTTTAGCACTGGTGGTGCGCCCGGAATTTGGTCCATACGGGCATACACTTCCCTCATAAACCGTATGAGTTTGTTTTTGAAGGGATCACTCTAGTTGTTGTGACCGGATCCTCTCCCCCCGGCCCTATTAAAGCCGACCTTGCCCCTCGGGGTGTTGTTATCGACCCTCTGCGTTGTTTCATTTGTAGGAGCACCGGGAGGAACTGGACCTTGTCCATTCGCGTTATTGAAAGCACCCGATAACGCCTGTTTTAGCTCTGTCATAACTTTATTCTGCCATGTGAGATGGCCTAGAATAGCCTCTTGTTGCTCCTGCAGGACCCTTATTGCTTCGACGACGTGTTCCTCTTCAGCATAATCAGGAGTCGCTTCTCGAACATATCGCGGGTACCGCCTGCCATGGACCGGCGTTGCCTCGTTCCCTTCACTGCGGGTATCACTGATTGAATCCTTGTGATGAGGCTGATTTCCTTGGGCCTAAAGTTTGTGTGTGTTGTTACCACTATTATCTGCCATTTTCTATGATTTTTTGCTAAGAAAAAATAATCAAATACGTTAGTAAAAGAGGCAAGGACCAACTTAATTACACAATTGTCTAAGCCCCACGGTGGGCGCCAAACTGTTTACCCGTAAAATGGTACAGTTGAATTTATACGTGGTTTATAAATAAGTGAATTAATTTGATCCTGAAATAATAAATGAATTAGATAAAAGTATAATACTTAGCCTTGAGATAGAGATAAAATAGCTGAAGTAGAAATTCCGGGAGCAGGGCTTTCAGGCACAATAGCAACGATATCAGTAAACAAGAAGATAAAATTATATTGAGCTTTGAATAGAGTGTAGCATATGTTTGCCAGAAAATTCGTGTCCTTTACAAAGATAATAGAGCTCACTATTTATAGATGCACCTAGGGAATGAGGTCCTTGGACCAAGCCCCTCTTTAATGTCAATTATGAGGGCCATTGAAGAATGTATAACAGCAGGTACTGAATGTCATATTTCTTGTAACGGGCTGTGTACTTAATGTTGTACAATATTCCTTGTTAAATGCTACCGGGTGGCAGGCATTTACTTTATCCATATGAGTATCATTCTCTCTGGTAGTAAACGGGATCATTGCCTCCGCATTCAACTATCTTCTGTCTTTGGCTCCACGTGTCACTTCCTCATGCGATCATTTAATATAAACATGTTTTACCCTATACAAAAATCACACAAAAAATTTAGATATTCATATAATCTCCATAACAACAATGCACAAAAGCTTAATCATATTTATTTAGAAAGAGACTTTCGTGAGCAACATATAATCCCAAATAGCCACATTATCAAAATATTGTAAAGACACAAGAGGAAAAATATATTTTGCATTTTGTTGCACATGTTATTTAGCAAGAGAGGTTCCCTTTTTTTTTTCCTTGTTCCCGTCAATCTCAAAATATTTGCACTTCTTGATTGGGTATTGTGATTTGCAATCTTAGTGTTGAAATTTGAATATTTTTGCAAGTGAAGGTTGAGATAAATTGGTAGATAATGTTAATAATTTAGAGCGAAGTTGAGTTCAATTGCTATTAAAAGATAATATTTATTGACAGAAAATAAGAATTAGAGATCGAGGAGGCTACTCACTGTAAAAATATATTTGGCATTGTTCCTACAGTAGGAATCGAAAAATCTTTTCTTGGTTAGCATATGCAATTTGATTATATGTATATGTAGCATCTCACGTAAATAAAAAAGAAGAAATTATGGACGTGCCTTTCTAATCCAAGTAGGATCAATTTTGTAGGGCCAAGAAAGAATTACATCATTTATCAATTTACAATTAGATCCTTAAATTATATAAATATTTAAGGGCATAAAAGTCAATCAATAATTCAGAAAAGTTTTAGTTGTTCAACATTTATCATATATTATTCATACTTTTATAATTAATATAGATAGATAGATTATCATTGTCAAAACTAAATTTTTCCATAATTAAAATATCTCATTTAAAATGGGGAAGTACTTCTCAGAAAAGATTTGTTGACAAAAAGTAAAAGTTGGCATAACAGTTTTTGCAGATTCGTTGCATTTTATCGTTTCGAAGTTCTTGTGTCATCCATGTCTGTTTTGCTGCGCTTTAAACTTTTAGCAATAGTGCCTTCGCAGAAAAATTAAGAAAACGTAAAAAGAGAACAACCAAAAAATACATTTGCCTTGGGAATCATAGTAGCCCAGTTGGTGATTACCTGAATTTTCATTTTGGCGGTGATTGTTGAGGGTTTGATTCCCACCTTGTAATCCCCTTCCCTTATCCCCATATATATGTTAGAGGTCTTGCTAGTATATTAATAATGCACCCATTTTTGGATTCTCTAAAGTGCCCTTATTATTTTTTATCCTTTCACCAAAATTTCACTATGAACCTAAAAACCTACACCCACCCAGTCCTCCTCTCCCCTCAGCTCCTTCCCTGTTTTCCATCGTCAATGGCAAAACCAAGCATAAAAGAAGGAACTGGTAAAGCATTGACTCATATGCAAATCACAATAACTACTAGTTGGGCAGAGGATTTGGTTTTTCATCAAAATATTTTTAGGCCCTTTAAAGCTCTATTCCTCCGCTTTCTCAAAATGTTATTCAAAAACCCCCAATTTCAGTTTCTAAATCTGATTCGAATACCTCAAAACATAGTAACAATTCACCCAACAATAATTTCACCAACAACAAATTCAGTGAGGAGAGTAATGTGTACGCAAACCTTACCCCTAACTCTAAATCAGCGTCACATCTTCTAATTTTATATTTGCTTAAAATAAATGTAGAGGAAACAAACAGAAAGAAACAACGAAAATAAAATCCGTCACCCAAAATGGTTTTAAGAGAAGTTGTTTATGTTTAATATATTTCCCAATTTTATGTCTGTTGCTGTTGGTGGAGCCACCATTGATGAGGGAGAGACAGAAAACAAAAGATGAACAAAGAGAATTGACTTTAAATTTTTGGTGAAAAGACAGTAAAGCCCCTCCTATGGTGTGTTGGTCGTATGCTGATAAGGACCTTATAGAAATCCAAAAATGAGTACATTGCATAATATTTTGATGATTGCACTCACAATTGTTTTGCACCTCAATTTCTCGCCACCCTGTAGGAAATAAAGTAATATACTATCTCGAGATTTTGTTATTTATCCTATTTTATGATGAGCTTCATTTCATAGGTTTGGAAATGCGTTTCTGCAAATTTTCACTTCATATGGAACTTGTTCATAGGACTTTTAACCATAGACGACATATATACACATGTTTGAGATACTATAAACCTGAGTACAAGCTACTATAAGGGCAATTTCCTACCAAAGATGTACACAGAACGCATCTACAGAAAAGCATTCCCCTAACCTGAAAGCTACAACAGAAACCAAATTTCTACACATGTTAATCACCGTTACTTGCCTTGTGCTTGGATAAAGAAGAGTTTCATGTAATGTTAGCATTTCCATCAGGAAGTTAATCATCTTTTACTTCCGTTGAAGAGCAAGAAACCATGCGTTTCATTTGTAATAAATGTGTTCTCAGGCTAAAATCTTTCACCTGTTTTACAAACTTCTGTCAGTTCTGAACAGATATTTGACAAGAACAATGAGATTAAAAGGCAAATTCAGCCGAAAGGCAACATAAAAATGATCGTTTCGCAAATAAGGTAAGAAATGAGCTCCATGTTACCTGTACAGCTGTCAGTGATGACAAGAGATCTCTACATTGGTCAAGCAAAGCACGTTCGTTCCCAGCTACATTTTGAAGCTCATGTACCAACAAATCCACCTGCTCAACCTGTTCACATGTATAATAATGATGTTTAACGAAGTTTTGAATATGATGTGAGAGCAGTAGGTAAACTACAATTCAAATCCGTAAGAAATAAAGAGGTGCGAGAACTGCTAAACATTTCAGAGGGAATCAGGAAATAACTTTATTTTGGTCTCCGTCTCATTTTGGTCCATCTTATACATGAGATGAGCTAAAGCCAGAAGGGTCTTGCTCTTAAGTTTGCTCAACTGACTAAAAGGGAGAGCCAGTAATAGGGATAGAACCCGCCCCGCCCCGCACCGCAAATTTTTTTCTTCTTTTCAATTTGTCTTATTTGTATTTTTGCTTATCAATTATAAGCATACATAACTTAAAACAGTTTTTTTTGATAAGGATATAAGCATACATAACTTAAACAGTAACCATTTAAATTTAGAATCAAGCATTCAAAGTGAGTATTGAGCACCATAATTTAATTACGATATTGTCAATCTCATTTTATTTCAAGTGAGAAAATGAGGGCTAACATGAGAAATTTCTCAGTCAGATTTTAAATTTTCTATCCTCAAATGCCAATACCTAGTCTTTTCACTCGTTATATTTTGAAGAAAGTATAATTTTATTAAGAAAAAGAATATAAAATAGTAACAGATGAAGCATGTAGGAAGGAAAAAAAAGCAAATTACAAAACCCGTGCAGAAGGGAGATAGTAACAACAAATTACAAAAGCTATTTACTAAAAGGTCAACTTGTCAGAAAAAATTAAAGTATTTTGTTCATATTAGTAAAGATCCTATTAATTCATCCATCACAAATAAAGGAAAAGTGAGAATAAATTCCATAACAACTACAAGAACTTGAAAAGCTGTAATTTGGTAAAAATGTTAAACTCACACCCGCACCCGCACCCGCAAAAAATTTCTTTTATTTTAACCCGTCCCACCCCGCACCCGCATATGTACAAACCCGCACCACCCCGCATATGTCTAAACCCGCGCCTGCACCGCCCCATTGTCATCCCTAGCCAGTATAGATATCTCGTCCAGCAGAATTCATTTGAAAATGATAATTCTCAAAACCCTGTTACATGTAACCTTACAGCCATTGGAGAATTTTTGAAAGTAAACACTCCATGTGTAAGCTGTGTTTGATCCCATAAAGTCTGACACAGCTTATCATTTCTTAAAGCAACATAATTTAACTGATAGAAAGCACATTGAGATGACTCCTATACTTGAGGACAAAAAGTAGTTCTGTGCAAAAGTATAGTTTTAACGAAGACCACAGAGCAGTTACAGTTGTGCAGGAAAGGTTGATGAAAGAAGAGCTTTCCACATTTCAAACTAAATGATCAGACCCCAAGTGAAACACTTTATGATGCTCACGTTGTCCAACCATGTAAAATAGGAATTAAGGACCATCATAATCTAAGATCTGAAGTTTCCTAGAAAGATCGGACAAGCGTACCATACAAATTAAATTGCCAAAACTGAGATATTAAGAGAGATTGGATTATTTTACTTCTATTTTGTTCTGTTATTGACTAAATCTAAGTTGAATCAGAGATAATTAAGATAGTTTTGGGAGAATTTTCCTCCAAGTTAGTAATGTTTACCTTGTATATTTATAACCTTCAGTTATCATATTATCACACATACGAACTACTCATTCAGACGCCTACATAAGAATACATGATCAAACCATCTCAGACGACTATTTCCCATTTTATCTTCTATCTGTGCTATTTGCAGCATTTGTTGCATGTTTTAATTCCGAACTTACTAATCTTGTATGACTGCACATCTGTCTAAACATCTGCATTTCAAAAACATTCATCTTCTAAGTATGTTGGTTCTTAGAGGATCAATATTCGCTCACATTTAACATTCAATTGTTCCATTGAACTTGTCTTTCGTCTTAATAAATCTCTTTATATGGCAAGAACTCTCGTACCACTCCTATGTTTCATCGATTCTATTTTAATTTTATGTGGTACATCTTCATTTATACGGCATTCTCTTGGAAGACTAAGTTTAGCTATCTGGATTGTCAATATTTAGACACCAGACTTCCGGTCTAATCTTCGGAACCTGAGCTTGAAGTACATATATTCTGTTTTGCTTCTACCTATCCTAAAACTTCTAGTCTCCTAAGTGCTACTGCAAGTTCAAATTTTTTGTTGACTCCCTTGCTAGTTCATCATTTATAAGACAACCCTTGCTAGTCTTTATAAAAAAATAAAAAATCATCTGCTAAATAGGGAAGCTTCATCAACCAATCTTGTATTAGTTAGACCATCCATAATTAGGGTCAACAAGTAAAAACTCTAAGACACCCATGGTGTAAATATATGATTACGGAAACTCCTCCAAATCTTCTCCAAACTGTTCTCACACTAATGACTGATCATTTATGGTGTAAACCTATAACAGGATTGTTTAATCCAGGGGAACTCATATTCCATAATACTATGAGCTTGATAAGACCTTTCCAGTCTTAAAGAAATACTATTTCGCTACATTTGTGTCCTTTTTCATTCCAATCCTCAATAAGTTGTATTTGAGAAAAAATTCTGAATTATCTAAAACTAAATTCTCCATAAAAACATTATCAATTATAGAAAAAGATCAAATATTATGGGACAACTGAACAAGGAAAGCTGGCTTTATGGAATAGGTCGGGGGAGTAAGAGAGGTGTCCATACCATGAGGAAGGAAAATGGAACCATATATTCGCACACGTTGTGAAGGAGATTATAAATAGGGGAGGTAGGTTTGGACCAGACCAACCAGCAAAAGATAATAAATATATACGAGATTAACTTGCCAAAGGCATGGCGTATTCCAATCACAGGTTTACAAGCTAAAGGAATACTAAAGAACTCTAACACAGAGTGGTAAATACATTTTACAAGCCTAAGTGAAGGTTGGTAGTTTAGATTTGCGCAACTTTTAATTTAATCAATCAATCAACTAGGCCGTGTTGCACTGAGTGAGTCAATCAACTAGGCCTCAATCCCATACTAGTATTTGAGGTTGGGTTCTCTATTATGAATCCTCTATAGTTTATTCAAGCGTTGAGGCTCATTTCAGTGTAATATTGATAAATAATTTGTCTTTTAAGGTAAATCAATTATTTAAATTAGAGGTTCCACTTATTCTTATACTGTCATTTAAGGTTCTAACTAAGCTAAAAAGATTTCGGGCAAACATCGGAAGTAATGTAAGTATTTCATCTTTAATCTGAACTAGTTGGTATCTCCTATAAAGATCCTTTGCTTCCATTCTACTATGTTCTTAGCTAAGTGAAAAGATTTTGAGAGATATAGGTCTTATGAGACAACTTCCTTCTGTATAACAGAACTGTTATAAGTCATATATCTTCCATTTTGGTCGCCATGTTCTCTTTGTGCTGGATTTCCTGACACGTGAATCACAGGTCATAGTGAATCAATCACAACTATAAAGATATAAATAGTTCTGTATTATGCATTGCCTGAGCCGAGGATCTATTTGAAACAGCCTCTCTACCTGCATTAGGTAGGGGTAAGGTTTGCGTACAGACTACCCTCCCCAGACCCCACCCACCCGTTGGGATCATACTGGGTTTGTTGTTGTTGTTGTTGTATTATGCATTGCTTGCACGGGTATATATGCTAACAAGAAGAAGAATAAATGTGGTCAAAGGGTCTGACTTTGCTATAAGGATGGCTCTCTTATCCGCCCTCCCCTCACCCATCCACCCACCCATTCCAAAAAAAGGATGGCTCATTCAGCAACTTATATGGGCTAAATTTGATTGGTGCTTCTTCATCAAACCTCAAACACAAAAGATGCTTAATAATTTAGCAATTTGGACATCTTTTAATACAATTGTCAAATTAGCTACTTACACATTTCCCTTTCCTGGCATTTGAAAAAATAAGTGTCCACTAGCCATAAGTTTCATTTATTTATTAGACAAGAGAATGAGATCACCTTTGACAGTGAAGAACAAATGGAGGATGCCATTGCCTGCATCACATCAACGGCTGAAGAGATAGCATCTTTCACATTTTGAACATCTGCCTGTAGATATTACAACCAAAAACATTATTATCCCCTCAGCCTAAAACTGCAAAATTAACATGAAGAGCACCCAAAACTTCAATAGCAAAATATAATTTCAGTTAGAATGAAAAGGAAAGATATACCACAGCCCCTGCAACAACAGGAAGACGAATAGTGCTTGCTTCCAGAGCACATATAGCTCCTGACATGGAATTGGAGTGATCTCCATCAGTCAGATCCCAATTCTCCAAACTTGGCACCTGCAGTCATGAAAAAAAATATGTTTCCATAGTGAATGGTTTAGTTCATTTACTGGCGTTAGCAACAGATAGACGACCAAATATAGTAAAAATGCTTTTGGACAAAATGGAATAGGAAATATTACGATATCATCAATTTTAATCTTGTTTCTTCTTTGTTTCTATTTCTTCAAATACCTTTCACATTCATATGCATATTCCCACATCTAGTATCTACATTGCGAGCAGTGGCAATTCATGGATGCGTGGTTATATGAGCAAATTTATGTAGGTCAACAGATTCCTAAAGCTTGGTTGGGAGAAAAAAAGGAAGCAAGTCTTTCAAATACCTTTCACATTCATATGCATATTCCCACATCTAGTATCTACATTGCGAGCAGTGGCAATTCATGGATGCGTGGTTATATGAGCAAATTTATGTAGGTCAACAGATTCCTAAAGCTTGGTTGGGAGAAAAAAAGGAAGCAAGTCTTTCAAATACCTTTCACATTCATATGCATATTCCCACATCTAGTATCTACATTGCGAGCAGTGGCAATTCATGGGTGTGTGGTTATATGAGCAAATTTATGTAGGTCAACGGATTCCTAAAGCTTGGTTGGGAGAAAAAAAAGGAAGCAAGTCTTACTTGTCCTTTGAGGATGGAATACAACTTCACATTTTGTTGCAGTAACTGCAGCTGGATTCTTTTGGACTTAACAGAATGCCGTAATTTTGAAGTGGCCAACCATGCATTGTACAGGTTCCTCTAGTACAAAATAATTAAATGAGAAGCACCAAAATTTCATGCGATTTCTACTCAAATAATAAAAGCAGTTGAATTTTCAACTAGACTGAAAGAATAGAGTTTATCAATAGATCAGACAAACTGAAGACAGGGACCCTAATATAATGCATCCAGATTGAGAAAACAGATAAGTGGGGAAGAAGTACAGATATCCTATCCAATCTCATAAAATATCTATATGTGTTAAAGTCTTTCAGAACATATTCAGCAGCTGACAAGCTCTGACAAGAACCAAAATGTTTTTCTGATGCACACAACAACAATAACATACCCAGTATAATTCCACAAGTGGGGTCTGGGGAGGGTACTATGTACGCAGACCGTACCTCTACCTGGAGAGGTAGAAGCGCTCTTTCCGATAGACACTCGTCTCAAGAAAAGGTGAAAAGGAAGAGAAGGGACGAAGAAGAAGAAGAAGAAGAAGGAGGAGGAGGAAGAAGCAAGAAAGAAGAGGGTGACAAAAGACGATAAGGAAAAAGGGGAGACAAAGAGAAGCCGAAAAAGAAAAAGTAGCATCAAATAGTAACAATCAGGGAAATATGATACACGAAGCGAACAAAACAACAGGCAAATACTAGAGATCAAAGAATACTAAAATACAAGAGTGCTACTAATACTACTAGCAAAGAACGGGGAACTCTCGAATACCTACTAGCATTCTACCCTAATCCTCGACCTCCACACCCTTCTATCCTGGGCCATGTCCTCAGTGAGCTGAAGTAGCGCTATGTCATGCCTAATCACCTCTCCCTAATACTTCTTTGGCCTATCTCTGCCTCTTCTTAGACCGCCATGGCCAACCTCTCACACCTCCTAACAGGAGCATCTATACTCCTCCTCTTCACGTGCCCGAACCATATCAGCCTCAACTCCCGCATCCCTTAAAATTCAACAGAGCTCCCATCTTTCTACCAGCAGTGCACCTTTAATTCATAGGCTTGATTCTATGGAGCTTGTGCACATCCTTCCTCTAAACAAAATTTTAGTTGAAGTCACTCTCCAAATTGGACTGATACAATCCAAATCTCTACCCTTAGAAAAAAGAATAAAACATAAGAAAAAAACAAATGCATGAAACTGAGAAGAAAAGGTCTTGCTCAAGACACTTCTCATGCTTCTCCTGCATAAAGCGGCCACAATTCACCACTCCCGATTGAAGGATTTCTCAATCAAAATGATGACTTAAACAGCGCAGTGAACCCTCCAAAGTTTTACTATATTTCTTTTTCTTCACACAATTAAGCATGCACTATGGTTCGAATGCGCTATATGCCTGTGCATTAAACTTCCTGTTTGTTTCTGTCAAAATCATAAAATGAGTTCCTAACATACAATCCTCACCCATATTCTCATTAACTTACAGATGTCTGAAGAAACTAATCCTTTTATTTATCACAAACTTTTACACCTCTATAAGTAGCAGTCTCTGACAGTTTGGTTTAACATTAATGTCGTTCAGCAAATATAGATGCCTTCGAGACCTTCTGGCTACACATTCTATGTTTGGTACCATGAAAATGAGGGTCATGGTAAAGGAGAGAGAAACTCATTGGTAAACCTCAAATTGTTAGGTATAAAGGGAAACAGAGTGAAACACAGCAAGAGTTGCATACCTCTCAACATTACTTCCAAACAGACCAAGAAAAACAACCATTACTCTTTTTTACTTCATTCCTCCAATCCTCACTCTTCCAACCAGTCAAGCACAGTACACCATTCAGAGAACCACAGTCAGAGTTTATTTGTTTGGGGTTTTAAGAATTTATAGCTTTTCCACATTTATACTCGATGCAAAGATTGACAACCAATAGTAAAATCCAAGCTGATGCTGCATATGCAGTATCTTAGTGAACTATTGAATAAAAAATTGTACAATAGACCCGTTTTTAACCAACATCTACAGAACCAGTGGCATACTAGAAAACCTTTACCTCTGATGTCTCTGTCTGTGCCATTAGAGCAGCTTCGGCTCTAGCGTTGGCAAATCGCCATTGAATTTGCCGATTATTCAGTAGCCTCAGATAATGTGCATCAATGATACGATTCTCCCCAGCTTTTCCTCTTCTCGCATCGGCAGAAAAACTCAAACTTGAAGGCATAATGCAAGCATTATTAGGTATTGTACCCGTAACACCATTTCTTATTCTCGTAGGACTTGGCATACCCCTTGATAGAGAATTTGTTGATGGTGTAGCCATTACACCATTTCTTATTCCCGTAGGACCTTGCGTGTCGCTTGATAGAGAATTTGTGGATGGAGTACCCGTAACACCATTTCTTGTTCTTGTCGGACTTTGCATACCCCTTGATAGAGAATTTGAGGACAGTGCCACTGCCTTACCTGGTGAAGCTGGCCTTGCCCCTCCTCGAAGAGGAGATACGAAACCTCTAGAAGCTGGAGTACCCGTAACACCATTTCTTGTTCTTGTCGGACTTTGCATACCCATTGATAGAGAATTTGAGGATAGCACCACCGCAATACCTGGTGAAGCTGGTCTTCCCCCTCCTCGAAGAGGAGATACAAAACCTCTAGAAGCTGGCATACCCCAAGGTGACGGTGTGGGACTATCAATCAAATTTCTCCTATTAGACATTTGCTTCGAAGGAGCCATTGTTTTCAACCTACTATTTTTGGACACTGGTGAACCAGGTTCTGCCCCGCATCGGATCCTGCTACTAGTCTCTTGCCAAAACCTCGCTGGCACAACTATACCACGAGAACTGCCTCGCCCTTGAGCGACATTACCACCTTCATAGACCCCTGAAGTACTCGCTGATGAAACACTTTCACTATCTGAATTCACATTGAGCTTAACAGCACTACCGCATTGTGGTTTCAATTTAGCTTCAATTTTAATTCCATGATTGCCATCAATCACTGATTTTGATAATGACCTAAGTACACTTCTGGATCCAAATTTCGGCTTTTTGTAGCCACAATCCAAGCTTCGAGTCAGAAAACTTGAATTCACCGGTTTTAATCTCCCCGGCCACCGTTGTTGATCACTCAGTATAACGTTCTCCGCCCAATCCTTCACCGGTGTAACTAACTCCGGTCCAGCTTTCCTCCGCTCCGGCGTACCCCTCCTCGCACAACTCAAATTGTTCCTAGTAGGAGCAGGTTTTTTCTTACTAACAGGAAATGAAACCGACTCACCTTGAAACGAAATCGATAAACTCCTTGTGGAGGTCAATAACATCTTTGCCGCAGTAGACATTTCCCTTGTCACAGGCGTCGTCGGCCGTCTCCGGTCCACGGACTGCGACCGCTTAATCAAACCGGAATTCTGAACCGGCGTTGCGACGGGACGAGTTACCATCGGTGATTGACTCCGCCGTGATGCGATCGACTCCGACGATGATGAATAACTACTTGTGTTCGAAGATGACGTTGTTGAGATAGAAGATGAAGATGATGTCGATAGGTACCGAGATGTAACCTCTCTCGATTTCGGTCTTCTTTGAGGCGCATTTTCAGCTTCAGAACGAAGCAATGGCGGCCTTTTCGGATTCTGACAACTCATTGACACTGCAGTCACCATTCGAGAATCTTCACATCTCCATCTACAAAATTTGACACAAAGGAAACCCTAATTCTCCAAACTCAAGCTGAATTTATTGACTACAACTAGAAATGTGGAAATGTGCAGAAATGAAATTATAGTGAGAGTGAGTGCATGTGTATATGAGTACATAGAGAAAGACTCCAACAGGGAGTTTTAGAGAGAGAAAGTGATGGGAAATATGACCGTTACGAACGGCCGGCGACAAATTAGGCGGGGAAAGGTAGATAGAAGGAGTGGGGGCCGACGGCCAGATTTTGGAGTATAACTGTCGCGCTACTGTGTGCTATGCGTGTGAGAAGACAAAAAAGAGAATATGCATTAGAAAGTTGTATAGTTACGCTTCCTGATTGTACCTTTGATACCGAATTTGAAGGAATGTCTTCGAGCAAGAGTCTGACATGGACCTCAGTGATTACGCGAGAGATTAAGGGAAATGAAATCACGCGCTAGGCTTTGGCAACTGGAACGGGTAAAATTGAGGAAACGAGCACTTTAGTGCGGGGTTTTGTGGGCACGTCGATAGAAGTGAGTGGGCAATCCCGCAATGTGTAGGTCCCACCATGGCTCGATCTTAAAGGAAGTGGTGTGGGGCCAGTAAGCCTTTTTTTTGTTGTTGAATCCTCGGAGAAACGGTATGCTGATACAATTGATTTTGATAGTTTAATCACAGATTAAGAGAATTAAGTAAATGATTTTTTATGTCCCTTAGAGAACATCCGATAAAAAAAAAAAGCAAATGATTTTTTATTAATATAAGAAAATATATTCCGTGCGTGCAAACGCTGTATCATAAAAGAACATTTCTTACCGAACATAAGGAATTTTAAGATCATAAACAGAGCATGTTGTAAGACTATGTAAGTTTTGTCCCAACTCAAAAATATGTCTATTTACCCACAGTATATTTGAATTTGTTATATGGTTTATCCACAAACGAATGGATCATCATCCAAAAATGATAAATAAACAAGATTAAAAGTAATACTTAGCAATTACGATTAACGAAAAATGACAAGCATGGCTCCGAAAACAGCGTCTTCGAGGACAAAAATGAGAACAATATAAAAGAGCAAATAAAGTTATTTTAATTGAGAGTGAAAATAGAATACATCATAAGTTTTGCTAAGAATTTCCTGCCTGACAATGGCTACGGAGCCTGCTATTTATAGCTTTACCTAGGGAAACAAGATCCTATGATCAAGTCCCACTTAAATGACAATAAAGGAGCCATTGATGAATATGTAACGGCAGGCCATGAATGCAAATATTCTCTGCAATGTCTGCCCATTTAATGATAGAGAATATTCTTCATTGAATGCTATCCGATGGCAAACATTCGAACAACTCCCATTGATCAAGTTCTCTTCGGGTTTATCAGATACCAACTGCAGTTGTTGTTTCCGGTACTGGTAGTTATTTGACTCGCCTTTTACATGTCTTCGGTTCCATATGGCATGCTAGCATTCGACCATTTATTAAGGACCAATTTTATCCTATACAGATAGTCCACCTACTTTCTAGTGACATATCTTTGTGTCACTGGGAAGTTGGTGAAGATTCATTTCTTGGCGGGAAATCTCCTGAACAGTCTCTGACGCTTGAAAGGACGTACGTCTTCTCTCATTTAATATTCCGAACACGTGTTGCCCTACGATTCAGTAATATTTTTTTCGGTTCTCGAGGTAATCATGATCACGATTTTTGCCGTCTATACCTTTAGTTATACTTATCATTTTACCTCTTTCACTTCCAAAATCTTCATAAGTTCAACATGTTTTCTCCACTTAACTTCCTCCTTCTTAGAAAACTTCTATCTTTCTCACTTTCTCTAAAAACACTTTACTACATTTTTACTACCATGGCTTCTTCTACTAAATCTTTTAGAAACTCTGGTCTTCTCTTCGGTGGAGGCCCGAAGAGAACAAAGACAAAGAGGCTGACGTTGATTCTGAGCCTCCCACGGTAAGCACCATCATACCCAAACACCTGAGCACCGCCAATAACTTCCAAGAGAAGTTTCTATCCGCGTCCCCACAGACTTGGGCCTTTAGCAGCTCCACTTCCTTTATTTGCCCTTCTAGTATTTCTGCTGTGAAGAAGGACTGCAGCTGTCCAAATCTTAACATCTTTGCTCCGGATATGATAGAGCGGGTTACCTTCACCAAGAGAGATTTTACGTATGTTTATACGTATCCTTTTACTTTGGGTCTGTTCTCCTTGGGGACGAATGAAGGGCTTGATCCTGTGATTTTGGAGTTTTACCACAGGTACCATGTTTGCTTGGCACATGTAGGCCCATCTATATGGCGAACGGTGGCTTGCCAACACCAGTTGTGCACGGAGACTGGGAAAATCCCAACCATGGCACACATGATGAATATCTACTCCCCAAAAATCTTCTGTAGGGGAATAATAAATTTCATCAAACGAGGCCACCATGCTCTTTTCACCAGCGTGGATAATGACAGGGGCAGTGGATAGATGGAGAGGTTTGTCATCATTGCTACCAGGGATATTATCCCGGCCACGACTTCATCTTTTCCTGAATCATGAAATCGTTCTCGTAAGTTTTTAATTTATTCATCTCTTTCCTTCGTAAAATGACCATTTTTCGTCATTGTTGACCTCTTTGTTTCCATTGTTTCAGCTACCTGGTGGGAACCCCCAAGGGTTTAAGGCTTGGACCAGTGGGTTTAGAAGATTCCGGATATTACAACACCATAATCCTGCCGATGGAAGGAAACGATCCCCAAATATGGGTGGAAGGCTAAGAACCATGGTAAACCGAATCCTTTTTTCTTTTGTCTTTGCACGAACATAGGTAATTTTGCTAACTCCCCATTTTTCTTGATTCAAGACTCCCGCAGGGCTCTATCACTTACACCGAGGTTGATGTTTTAGGTGACCCCGCGGAGACCGCGAGGATGCTACAAAGTGCCCATGCTCGATTCAGTGCCCGCGGATCTGCTTCTGGTAGTGGTGCTTCCTCTCGGAGTCCCCAGCCAGGGAACAAGCAACCAAAAAGGCAGCATTCTTCCTCGGCTGGGGATAAAAATAAGAATATAAATAAGGCCACGACTGAGCCGTCCACGGTCATTGTGGTCATTGAAGATGAAGTTGAAGCTAGTGATGAAGAGGCTTCCCTTCAAAGGAAAGAACGATCTTTATAAGCTCAAACGGAGGCTCAGCCGGGGGAGCTTTAAAACACGACCATAGAGGAGTTCCAAGCACTTTGGGGCGACATGGTTCTTTTAGATAATGTCAATTCCCATTGTCCTATCCTCGTTGTTGTTTCTTGTCCAAGAAGCTCGGACCCCGGGCCTCTTCTTCCTTCGGACATTGAGCAACCAATAATCAGTGTTGCTCCTGTTGCAACTGCTTCTAAACCTTCAATGCCAACAACTTCACGCCCCTCTGCACCAGCTGCACCTTCGCCACGAGCACCCACTGCATCTCCCCCATCGGCAATAAATGCTCGAGAGAAGGGTGCTTCTCCTCCTCGGTCTCCCGACTATGGGAATTTGAGGCACAATTACTCACCCCCTTCCCTAGATCCCCGAGGGAGGAGGAGCTCTACTCTTTCGGTTTCGAAGGAGTGCCATCTGCTGTCCAGGCCGGTGGAGCTTGCCAACTACCTAAAGCCACTGGCTTCAGAGAAAGATAATAAGAAAATACGCTCCCTTTTGGGGGGGTGTTTATTGAATAATGCAGTGCATAATGCGGCAACGGTATTGTATTTGCTTTCTTATCACTTGCTCTCTATTTATCTATTATAACGAGATTTCTAACCTTGATAGTCTTCTTTACAGCCCAAATTTTTTGCTTTCGAGGGCCTGCAGAAATTTATCATTGATAAGCAAGGACTTGCCTCCGAGCGGGATCAACTGTTGGCCGAAAGGGACCAACTTGTCGTGCCCCTCCCGGTGTTGGAGGAAAATGTTGCTGAGGCGGGCGAGATTGAGGCCCGAATGCAATGAAGTGAGCAAGAAGTGATGGCCCACAACCAAGAAGTCACTCAATTACATGCACAACTTCAAGATGCTAAGGCTAAGTGGGCTGAGCTTCAAGATACTGTGCTTGATGCTGCCGAGCGCGAGTCTGCCTCTGAGGAACAAGGGAATAACTTGAAGGCAACCTTTATCTCCAAAACCGAGGAGGCCAGTGCCACCGAGGAGAAGAGGGCCAGAATGGAGGAGAGATTTAAGAAGATCACGGAGCCAAACCAGATTCATCTATCTACAACTCGTGATCTTGATTTTAGCCTCGGTGCCATGAGATCCTAAAGGGATGGCCTTCAGGCCGAGGTTGACAGAATTAAGGAAAAGCTCCAGTACCAAGGGATTCCCTCATTTTGAAAAGATGTATGATATGTATTATATATGGAGAAAAACCTTGGAAGAAGCCAAAGCGGGCATCGTTTATATTGATGATTGCATCGTCAAAGCCCGAAAACTGGAGTTAACTGCTCGAGAGTGTCTCCTTGCTCAACTTGCTGCAACTGACTCTTCGAGCACCGATTCCAAGTATTCAGGAACCGAGGATGAAATTGAAGAGAATGATGATGAAGGTCCAGGCTCCAAACCGGCGGCTAATCCGTCCTCTTCCACCGGAGGGGACGTAGATGCTTCTCTCCCCCTGGGCTCCGCGCGGCGATAATGCTTAGATTTTTTCCTTTTGTTGTTTTTCCCCTTTCCTTTTTTTTGTACTTTTGTGATTATGCTAAACTTTTCATCGAGTTTGGCACTTTTGACAAATAAATAAGAATTTTGCTTAAGTGTTGTGCAAGATATATTTTCTTTGCATTGAATTAGTTAAAGCTTCGGGCACATTTTCATCCGATGGTTTATGATTTCGGGCATATATTCTTTCGGGATCAACACTTTACTATGAGGGTTTCACAAGAGAGGGACCTCTTATGTTTACGGTACTGTTGAAGAGGACGTATCATGCTCATTCCGGCACAAGCATTTGAAAATTTTTGTTAACTTTCAAATGATAAAATCAACACATCATTTGGACAAGAAACAAGATAAAAATAAAAGGATTTCATTTTATTTATTCTATCTTTAAAAGTACATAAGAATTCGTTTGCTAAAAACAAAAAATTACCAATACATGTGGCTAACTTGTACAACTTGTATCTTTAAAAGTACATAAGTATTTGTTTGCTAAAAATAAGAAATTACCAATACATGTGGCTAACTTGTACAACTTCTACAGGGCTGGCCACGCAGTCCCCGGTCCCGATGAGATATTTTTGTTCTCGGTTCTCGCAAACCCCATTTTTGTGGAATTCTTGTTGTCGTATCTGATAATATTCTCCCCTAGTGTTTGAATGCGAAGTATACGAATTGGAGCACTAGAAGTCTTGCTTTGTTGGTGGAAACATCTCGTGAACGGTTAAATAGTCTTTGGTTCGAGGGCAAGTTTGTTTTCCATTAGGAACTTGCCATCTAGCCAAAGATTATTTAACCATCCCATAGTGGTTTGTGATTTCAATACCTGTCATTTAAAGGTCTTAAATTTGCCGATGACGCTCCTCTCGCAATATGATTTCTATTGCTGCCTTGTTAAAAACCTTGCCAGAAAAACCCGATTCACAAAAACTGGTCGAAGAGAAAAGTGCAGCACATACTTTCAGTATTGGTAGGATCCATCAGCAGTAATACATTTTGAGGTGATTCACATTCCAATTGATGGGAAATTTGACTCCATTTTGATTTTCTAGCTCGTACAATCATTTACCGGTGAAAGCTGAAATCTAGTAGGGATCTTCCCACGTCAGACCCAACTTCCCAGCATTGATTTCCCGGGTGTTCTGAGTCATTGACGAGCGCAAAACACCACTTAAAATTTTGCTCGCTAATCAAATATAGTATAGTATAATATCGTATCCACGGGGATTGGAGTTAAAGTATTCTCGTAGTTTTTAGCTTAATTACTATCCAGGATTATCAACAATTAAGATTTATGTGATTAATACTAAAATTAACTAAGAATCTAAAGTTATTGACTAATGACAATCGAAGCAAGGAATAAGCAAAGAAAGATATCAATGGGAGAAGATAGGGTTTTGATAGGATAGGTGCAAGATAATTGTCTGGGATTTAACTCTAGATAATTCACTTCTAATGTTTAAGTGAGTCTCTCGAATTCACTTAATTATTAGTTCAATTGTTTAGTAGAAACGCCTCTCTCGATTAAGTCTCAACCTCACGAGATGAACAAATTTAAGCTCTGTGAAGATATGCAAGAATGCGCAGTGGATTGGTATTTTGGAGAACCTCTCTCGATTATCCTCCTAAATAGGTTTATTAATAATTTAACTAGCCTCTTTCGATTACTAAGAAGAATTAATGAATTCAACCGACAATATAATGCAGAGATATCACAAGTTATGCCTCTCTCGATTACATGAACAAGTGAATATAAATACAAAAATTAATTCATCCAAAAATGCTCAATATATAAAACTAGAGTTATAATCTACAAACAAATATCAATACACCAAATCCATCAAACCCTAAAGGAAACTACTCCATAGATATTGAGTAATTCATCACAAATATAATTACAAAATAGGAAAACATAAATTCAATCCAAACTCAGGTCTTGAGTGAGGAAAGAATGATGAAATCCTTGTGCTTTTGCTCCTCCAACTCTTCCTTAGCCTCCTTCGGTCGATTATCTGTCAAAATTCTAGAAAATAAAAATTTTCCATATATTTATACCAAGTAGGGTTGGGCCTAGACGAAATCACCTTCTCCTAGCCGAAATACGACATTGGCTCTGTAAAATTTGCACAGGCGGGCCGCATGGGGCGACGCGCCATGCAGGGTATTAGTGGGAAAATTCAGAGAGCGCAACTTCTGTCAGGCAGCCAAAAATACACTGCTGCATCGCACTATGCGTCGCATTAGTGCAAATTTCTCAGAGTTTACTTTTTTGCTCGATTTTTGAAGTCCAGATGTGGTTCTCGACCCCCGAATGCGATCCCGGCTTAATCCTTTGGGCTTTTACTCTGACTTCAAATCTCCAAATAACTTGAATTATCTCCATAACATCTACATCACTCAAAATCACTTCTACAAGGCATAAAATACTAGCGGTTAAAATTCAAACACTATAAAAGTGCAGTGAATTAGAGTGAAATAAGCGACTAAAACACGCGATTATAGCCAACCATCAACACCCCATACTTAAACCATTGCTCGTCCTCGAGCAATCAGACTACACTTTATAAAGACACGACCTTTTTAAACAACTCTCCTAACTCATCATACCAAGAATATTTAAAATATATTAATCACTTTAACGTAACATCCTCACCTAAAGATTTGACTCACAAGTACCACACATTTTTTACAATCCGCTCACTTACTCTAACACAGAGGTTAATGACATTACTTTTCCTTTATGAATCAAGTGCCCTCACCAACAATACAGAGTAGTAGTTCCACACAAAATGAATTTAAAGAACAATTAGGAACTCAAGATAGAAAGAATTCGCTCACTCTCAGAAATAACATTCATATGCCACAAAAGACGTACCATAGGCTTGCCCGTAGTATACTACTCTACTAATTGAGTTCATTCAGTCAAGGATCAAGTAGGATTTTAATTGATTGTAATGTATGGATATAAGAGTGACTACACCTCCCTAAGCACTTTGATACATATAATTTACCTTTCAACACCCCACACTTATGTCAAACCATAACTCCACATTCACATCAATATACCTTAACTCCCTACTTCTTTAAGTACAATTACATCAAGAGTTACCACTATCATGGAATATTTTTTGCAACAATATAACTATATTTCTCTTTTCTCATTCAATTCAAGTGGCTCTCACTTTTTCAAAATATTGCACCTTTCTCCTTATTTCAAGAGTTCCACTCAAAAGCCAAACCAAACACCCCACACTTCAATGTTTACAAAGTTCATAACAATTTCAAGTGCTCATGAGAGGTGAAAAGGTTCAAATATATGGTCAATTCAAAAAAATGGGTAAGACTTGTAATATGGTTGCCAAAGAAACAAGACTGTATGCTCAAAGGGGTTAACTAAGATACATAACAATTAGGTGGGTAATAGCATATAACTGTATCAACAAAAAAACGCCTATATCACTTCCAAGACTGAATAAAACTATTATTTCGCTTTGCAAACACACGGGGCAAGTTTTAGACATCATATGCAATGCACAGAATAACATAAAAACTCACACATACATGGCACATAACTACTCAGGATCGGACTCATCAAGACACTCTAGTCAAAGCAATTAAGCAAAGTTAAGATCATACAATTTAAGGTACTTATACAAGAGTCAAAAACTGAGCCTAAGCGTCACAACTAAAGCACTCACTATTCTCAAGGAATAATAAAGTCAAGAAATATTGCTTCAATTCAAAACATAGCACAAGGTTTTCTACTTCTAACAAAAATAAAAACTAACTACACCCGGTTCAAACAAAACCCTTAAAAAAGAACCGCAACACAAAGAAAAACCAAGGGGGAATTATTACATACCATACAAAAGAAAATCTTTTTGTCTTTTTTTTTCTTTGACTTTAATCCCTCAAGAAACCTGTCGATGATATCCATTGTCGGGAAAAATCGAAAATTTTAAAATATTTATGTTTTTGTTTTCAAATTTGTTTTCTATCTCTAACTACTAAAACTAACCAAAACAAACTAAAACTAACATACATACATATATATACTAAAACTAACCAAAGCAAACTAAAACTAACATACATACTTACATACAAATATATCCCCTACCCTACACTTTAATTATGGCATGTCCCCATGACACATACGATAGAGGAAACTTCCCTGAAAATCTAGTCGGGGTCAGAGTCGAAGTGGGGCTCCATTTCTCGTGCCCGAACTAATGCACACATCCATCCAGATAGCTTCTTTTCAACCTTCTTGGGGTACACCCCACACTTATCTTTCTCACTCACTGCATCCTTCTCTTTCGAGCCCTTCAGTTTCCACTCAACACTTGCAGCTGATTTTTGGTTTTGTGCCCCCTTTTCTATATCCTTCTTGAAAGTTACAGTCTCCTCACCCAATCTAAGCATGAGTTTTCTTTCTTGTATATCTAAGATAGCTCTTCCCATTTCTAAGAATGGTCTTCCTAGGATGAGGAGTACCTCATTGTTCTCCTCCATCTTCATCACTATAAAATCTACATAAAATACGAACGTATCTACCTGAACTAAGACATCTTCCACTATCCCCTCGGGTATTAGAGTCATTTGGTATGCCAGCTGCAAGGATATTAGTGCAGGCCTTATCTCTCTGATCTCCTTCTCCAGTTTTCTTTAAATATACAGAGGCATTAGATTAATTGAGGCACCAGAATCACATAAAGACTTATTAAAATTAATAGAGCCTAAAGAGCAAGGTGTAGTAAAACTTCATGGATCTCCATGCTTTTGTGGGAGTTTATTTTGCAAAATCATGATGTAATGCTCTGTGAGCTTGACCAGTGAGGTCTCTTCTATCTTCCTCTTCTTTGTCAGGATCTCCTTCGAGAATTCGGCATAAGCCGACATTTGTGAGAGCACTTCTGTGAATGATAAGTTTACATGAACCTGTTTCAGCACATCCAGAAATCTCTCAAACTGCTTGTCCAGCTTTTCTCTATATAGCTTTTGGGGGAAGGGTAAAGCAGGCATATGCTCGTTCAAGTCATGTTCCTCTCTTCTCGAAGTTTCTCCCTTCTTCTTTTTCTCAGTTTTCATCGGGCCTTTCTTCTTCTTATCGACATCATTCTTTAGCAGCTCCCCACTTTCTTTATCAAGTATCACATCTTTTTGGCTCGGGGTGGGATCTTTCAACACTTGCCGACTTCTCCAGGCTACAACATTCATTGTTTCTTTGGGATTTTTCTCAGTATCAGCGGGGAGAGTACCTGGAATCCTCTCAGATAATATTGTTGCAATCTGTCCCTCTTGCTTCTCTAAATTTTGAATTCCTGCCCCTTGTACTTCGAATATTTCATCAGTTTTCACAATGAAGGCCTTCATTAAATCTTCTAGACCAGGCTGATTGGGCTGTTGAGGCTGAAATTGCTGCCTCGACTGATTCATAAAACCAGGGGCTCCTTGTACCTGGAATCTTGGATTGTTTTATTGCCACGCATTTGTAGTACCTTCAGGTGAACTCCATGAAAAACCGGGGTGCTTCTGACCCATTGCATTAAAGTTGTTATTTCCCACAATATTCACTTCCTCAGTTGAGGCTTGGCACACATGAGTAGGGTGTCCTCTTCCACATATATCATAAGCTGCATGAGGATCACTTTATATTGTATCCAAAGACAACTTCCGTATTTATTTATCCATAACATCAAGATATACCTGCACAGATGTATTAGCATCAACCTGGTGCACACCAATTGATCTTCTTCTTTCAGCATTCTCAGAGGGCCACTGATTTACATCTTCAGATAACTCATCAAGAATTGTAACTATCTCCTCTGGAGTTTTCTTCATCAATGGGCCTCCAGCTGCATTGCTCAATGTTCTACGTGAGGCTGGTGTCAATCCATCCCAAAAGTCCTGGAGTTGCATCCAGAGTTCAATTCCACTATGTTGACACTTTCTGACTATCTCCTTAAACCTCTCCCGTGCTTCAAAAACGGTTTTAGTCTCTTTCTGGCAGAATTTATGGGTTTGTCTTCTAAACTTGCCCGTCTTAGGTGATGAGAAATATTTAACAAGAAATTTTCTGGTCATCTCATCCCATGTTCTAATCGATCCCGTGGGCAAGCTTCGAAGCCACTGCTTTGCATCATCTTTGAGTGTGAAAGGGAATGCCCTTAATTACATTGCATCTTGTGACACCCCATTGTATTGAAAAGTGTCATAGTCTCCTCGAAGTCCACTAGATGTGTATTTGGATCTTCGTTCATCTTCCCTCTGAAGACATAACAAATCTGAAGGGTTTGAAGTACCCTTGCTTCAATTCGAAATTGTTAGCTATAATTGGAGGTGGTCTCACACTTGATAACCCTTGTAAACCAGTCTAGCATAATCTCTCAATGATCTCCCAGGCCCGGGAGGTATATTTCCGAACGGGTTTGCAACTAAGGGTTGATTTTGAGCAATTCTACGAGCCCTTTCTTCTTCATAGATTATCTGTGCATCTCTAATAGCTGCTTCCTCAGCATCCCGTGCAGCTTTTTCTCATTGTTGGGCTGTCTCTCTTGCAGCCAAATCTACATTATGTAAGTATGTATGCTAGTTTTTATTTTCTTTGTCTAGTTTTAGTAGATGTATGTATGTATGTATGTTAGTTTTAGTTTGACTTGGTTAGTTTTAGTAGTTAGATATAGAAACAGAATTTGAAAAACAAAACAAAAAACATAAATATTTTAAATTTTTTGATTTTTCCCGACGATGAATATCATCGACATGTTTCTTGAGGGATTAAAGTCGAAGGAAAAAATGACAAAAAGATTTTCTTTTGTAGGGTGTGTAATATTTCCCCCTTGATTTTTCTTTGTATCGCGGTTCTTTTTCAAGTGTTTTGTTTGAACCAGGTGTAGTTAGTTTTTATTTTTGTTAGGAGTAGGAAACCTTGTGCTATGTTTTGAATTGAAGCAATATCTCTTGACTTTATTATGCCTAGAGTATAGTGAGTGCTTTAGTTGTGACGCTTAGGCTCGGTTCTTAACTCTTGTATAAGTACCTTAAGTTGTATAATCTTAACTTTGCTTAACTGCTTTGACTAGAGTGTCTTGATGGGTCCGATTCTGAGCGAGTTCTGTGCCATGTGTGTGTGAGTTTTTGTGTCATTCCGTGCATTGCATTTGATTTCTGGAACTTGCCCCGTGTGTTTGCAAAGCGAAATAGTAGTTTTATTCAGTCTTGAAAATGATATAGGCGTTTCTTTGTTGAGCTAGTTATGTGTTATTACCCACCTAATTGTTATGTATCTTAGTTAACCCCTTTGCGCCTATAGTCCAGTTTCTTTGGCAACCACATTACAAGCCTTACCCATATTTTGAATTGACCATCTATTCGAACCTTTTCACCTATCATGAGCACTTGAAATTGTGATGAACTTTGTAAATATTGAAGTGTGGGGTGTTTGGTTTGGCTTTTGAGTGGAACTATTGAAATAATGAGAAAGGTGAAATGTTTTGAAAAAGTGAGAGCCGCTTGAATCGAATGAGAAAAGAGAAATATAGTTGTATTGTTGTGAAAAATATTCCTTGATAGTGGTAACTCTTGATGTAATTGTGCTTAAAGAAGTAGGGAGTTAATGTATATTGATGTGAAGGTAGATTTATGGTTTGACATAAATGTGGGGTTTAGAAAGGTAAATTGTATGTATGAAAGTGCTTAGGGAGGTGTAGTCACTCTTATATCAAAATGTATCCTACTCGTCCCGCAGCTTACATTTCAATCAATTAAAGTCCAACTTGATCCTTGACTGAATGAGCTTAATTAGTAGAATAGTACACTACGGGCAATCCTATGGTACATCTTTTGTGGCATATGAATGTTATTTCTAAGAGTGAGCGAATTATTTCTATCTTGAGTTCCTAATTGTTATTAAATTTTATTGTGCGTGGAACTACTACTCTCTATTATTGGTGAGGGCAATTGATTCATGAAGGAATGGTAATGTCATTGATCTCTGTGTTAGAGTAAGTGAGCGGGTTGTGAAAAATGCGTGGTACTTGTGAGTCAAATCTTGAGGTGAGGATGTTACGTTAAAGTGCTTAATCTATTTTAAATATTCTTGGTATGATCAGTTAGAAGAGTTGTTTACAAAGGTTGTGTCTTTATAAAGTGTAGTTTGATTGCTCGAGGACGAGCAATGGTTTAAGTGTGGGGTGTTGATGGTAAGCTATAATCTCGTGTTTTAGTCTCTTATTGAACTCTAATTCACTGCACTTTTATTGTGTTTGAGTTTTAACCTCTAGTGTTTTGTACTTATTGTGTGTTTTATGCCTTGTAGGAGTGATTCCGAGTAATGTAGATGTTATGGAGCTAATTCGAGCTATTTGGAGCTTTGAAGTCTGAGTAAAAACTCAAAGGCTTAAGCCGAGATCGTGTTAGGGGGTCGAGAACCACATCTGGACTTCAAAAATCGAGCAAAAAAGTAAACTCTGAGAATTTTGCACTAATGCGACGCATATTGCGATGCATCAGTGTATTTTTTGCTGCCTGACAGAAGTTGAGCTCTCTGGATTTCCCCACTAATGCCCCATATGGTGCGTTGCCCCATGCGGCCCGCATGTGCAAATTTTACAAAGCCAATGTCCTATTTCGGCTAGGAGAAGGTGAATTCGTCTAGGCCCTACCCTACTTGGTATAAATATATGAAAAAATGTTATTTTCTGGAATTGTGACAGATAATCGACCGAAGGAGGATAAGGAAGAGTTGGAGGAGCAAAAGCACAAGGATTTCATCATTCCTTCCTCACTCAAGACCCGAGTTTGGATTGAATTAATGTTTTCCTATCTTTTAATTATATTTGTGGTAAATTACTCAATGTCTATGGAGTAGTGTCCTTTAGCGTTTGATGGATTTAGTGTATTGATATTTGTTTGTGGATTATAACTCTAGTTTTATGTATTGACCGTTTTTGGATCATTTAATTATTGCATTTATATTCACTTGTTCATGTAATCGAGAGAGGCATAACTTGTGATATCTATGCATTATATTGTCGGTTGAGTTCATTAATTCTTCTTAGTAATCGAAAGAGGCAAGTTGAATCATTGATTAAACCTATTTAGGAGGATAATTGAGAGAGGTTCTCCTAAAGACCAATCTACTACGCATTCTTGCACATCTTCACAGAGCTTAAATTTGTTCATCTCGTGAGGTTGAGACTTAATAGAGAGAGGAGTTTCTACTAAACAATTGAACCAATAATTAAGTGAATTGGAGACACTCACTTGAACAATAGAAGTGGATTGTCTAGAGTTAAATCCCAGACAATTATCTTGCACCTATCCTATCAAAACCATATCTTCTCCCATTGATATCGTTCTTTGCTTATTCCTTGCTTTGATTGTCATTATTCAATAACTTTAGATTCTTAGTTAATTTTAGTATTAATCACATAAATCTCAACTATTGATCATCCCAGATAGTAATTAAGCTTGAAACCACGAAAATACTGTTTAACTCTAATCAATATGGATACGATATTATACTATACTATATTTGATTAGCGAGCAAATTTTTAAGTGGTGTTTTGCGCTCGTCAAATTTTGAAGTTGATGGCAGGCTATAATCTCATATTTTAGTCGCTTATTGCACTCTAATTCACTGCACTTTTATTGTGTTTGAGTTTTAACTGCTAGTGTTATGTACTTATTGTGTGTTTTATGTCTTGTAGGAGTGATTCTGAGTGATGTAGATGTTATGGAGCTAATTTGAGCTATTTGTAGCTTTAAAGTGTGAGTAAAAGCCCAATGGATTAAGTCGGGATCGCGTTCGGTGGTCGAGAACCACAACTGGACTTCAAAATTCGAGAAAAAGCAAACTCTGAGAAATTTGACTGATGCTACGCATAGTGCGACGCAACAGTGTATTTTTGGTTGCCTGACAGAAGTTGAGCTCTCTGGATTTCCCCATTAATGCCTCGCATGACGCGTCGCCCCATGCGGTGCGCCTGTGCAAACTTTACAGAGCCAATGTCCTATTTTGGCTAGGAGAAGGTGATTTTGTCTGGGCCCGACCCTACTTGGTATAAATATATGAAAAATATTATTGTTTGGAATTTTGACAGATAATCGACTGAAGGAGGATAAGGAAGAGTTGGAGGAGCAAAAGCACAAGGATTTTATCATTCCTTTCTCACTCAAGGCCCGAGTTTGGATTGAATTTATGTTTTCCTATCTTTTAATTATATTTGTGATGAATTGCTCAATGTCTATGAAGTAGTTTTCTTTAGGGTTTGATGGATTTGGTGTATTGATATTTGTTTGTGGATTATAACTCTAGTTTTATGTATTGAGTATTTTTGGATGATTTAATTATTGCATATATATTTACTTATTCATGTAATCGAGAGAGGCATAACTTGTGATATCTCTGCATTATATTGTCGGTTGAGTTCATTAATTCTTCTTAGTAATCGAAAGAGGCTAGTTGAATCATTGATTAAACCTAGTTAGGAGGATAATAAAGAGAGGTTCTCCTAAAGACCAATTTACTACGCATCCTTGTATATCTTCACAGAGCTTAAATTTGTTCATCTCGTGAGTTTGAGACTTAATAGAGAGAGGAGTTTCTACTAAACAATTGAACTAATAATTAAGTGAATTGGAGAGACTCACTTAAACATTAGAAGTGAATTATCTAGAGTTAAATCCCAGACAATTATCTTGCACCTATCCTATCAAAACCCTATCTTCTCCCATTGATATCTTTCTTTGCTTATTGCTTGCTTTGATTGTCATTATTCAATAACTTTTGATTCTTAGGTAATTTTAGTATTAATCACATAAATCTCAACTGTTGATCATCCTAGATAGTAATTAAACAAGAAATTATGAGAATATTATTTAACTCTAATTCATGTGGATACGATATTATACTATACTATATTTGATTAGCGAGCAAAAGTTTAAGTGGTGTTTTGCGCTCGTCAAATTTTGAAGTTGATGGTACGCTATAATCTTATTTTTTAGTCGCTTATTGCACTCTAATTCATTGTACTTTTATTGTGTTTGAGTTTTAACAGCTAGTGTTATGTACTTATTGTGTGTTTTATGCCTTGTAGGAGTGATTCCGAGTGATGTAGATGTTATGCAGCTAATTTGAGCTACTTGGAGCTTTGAAGTGTGAGTAAAAGCTCAATGGATTAAGCGGAGATCGCGTTCAGTGGTCGAGAACCACAACTGGACTTCACAAATTGAGAAAAATCAAACTCTGAGAAATTTGACTGATGCGACGCATAGTGCGACGCAACAATGTACTTTTGGTTGCCTGACAGAAGTTGAGCTCTCTGGATTTCCCCACTAATGCCCCGCATGGCACGTCGCCCCATGCGGTACGTTTGTGCAAATGTTACAGAGCTAATGTCCATTTTCGGTTAGGAAAAGGTGATTTCGTATGGGCCCGACCCTACTTGGTATAAATACATGAAAAAATGTTATTTTTTGGACTTTTGACAGATAATCGACCAAAGGAGGCTAAGGAAGAGTTGGAGGAGCAAACGCACAAGGATTTCATCATTCCTTCCTCATTCAAGACCCGAGTTTGGATTGAATTTATGTTTTCCTATCTTTTAATTATATTTATGATGAATTACTCCATGTCTATGGAGTAGTTTCCCTTAGATTTTGATGGATTTGGTTTATTGATATTTGTTTGTAGATTATAACTCTAGTTTTATGTATTGAGCATTTTTGGATAATTTAATTGTTGCATTTATATTCACTTGTTCATGTAATCGAGAGAGGCATAACTTATGATATCTCTGCATTATATTATCGGTTGAGTTCATTAATTCTTCTTAGTAATCGAAAAAGTCTAGTTGAATCATTGATTAAACCTAGTTAGGAGGATAATCAAGAGAGGTTCTCCTAAAGACCAATCCATTATGCATTCTTGCATAGTTTCACAGAGCTTAAGTTTGTTCATCTCGTGTGGTTGAGACTTAATTGAGGGAGGAGTTTCTACTAAACAATTGAACTAATAATTAAGTGAATTGAATACACTCACTTGAACATTAGAAGTGAATTATCTAGAGTTAAATCCCAGACAATTATCTTGCTCCTATCCTATCAAAACACTATTTTCTCCCATTGATATCTTTCTTTGCTTATTCCCTGCTTCGATTGTCATTAGTCAATAACTTTAGATTCTTAGTTAATTGTAGTACTAATGACATAAATCTCAACTGTTGATCATCCTGGATAGTAATTAAGCTAGAAACTACGAGAATACTGTTTAACTCCAATCCCTGTGGATACAGTATTATACTTTACTTTATTTGATAAGCCAGCAAAATTTTAAGTGGTGTTTTGCGATCGTCAAATTTTGGCACCGATACCAGGGATTGGCAATCAATAGAGTTTGAAATAGTTTGTAGTACTAATTTAGGAATTTTTCTCTTTTTAGTTTATTTTTCTCTTTTTACGTTTGGTGTGCTTTGAATGTGCGCATGTTATTGGTTAAGAGTGGTGCATGACTCGAGCTTCTGCGAAAGAGGTGCTACCATACGAGCTAGAGATGGAAAAACAACTGCGACAGCTTAGAAAGGAAAGAAATCTCACCGAGACGTTAGAAAAGGTTGGGCAATCCTCAACCAAGGAAACTATGGCTTGAGATGGTGATAATAATGTAGATTTGGCTGCAAGAGAGGCTGCCCAACAACGAGAAAAGGCTACCCGAGATGCTGAAGGAGCAGCTATTAGAGATGCACAAATAATCTATGAAGAAGAAAGGGCTCGGAGAATTGCTCAAAATCAACTCTTAGCTGCAGACCAGTTCAAACATATACCTCCCGTGCCTGGGAGATCACTGATAGATTATGCTAGACCGGTTTACAACCAAGGGTTATCAAGTATGAGACCACTTCCAATTGCAGCTAACAATTTCGATTGAAGCAAGGGTTACTTCAAACCCTTCAAACTTGCTGTGTCTTCAAATAAAAGATGAACGAAGATCCAAATACACATTTAATGGACTTCGAGGAGATTATGAACACCTTTCAATACATTGAGGTGTCACAAGATGCAGTATACTTAAGGGCATTCCCCTTCACACTCAAAGATGATGCAAAGCAGTGGCTTCAAAGCTTGCCCACGAGATCGATTAGAACATGGGATGAGATGACCAGAAAATTTCTTGATAAATATTTCTCATCAGCTAAGACAGACAAGTTTAGAAGCGAAACCCATAACTTCTGCTAGAAAGAGATTGAAACTATTTTTGAAGCATGGGAAAGGTTTAAGGAGATAGTCAGAAAGTGTCAACATAGTGGAATTGAACTCAGGATACAACTCCAGGACTTTTGGGATGGATTGACACCGGCCTCACGTAGAACATTGAGCAATGCAGCTGGAGGCCCGTTGATGAAGAAGACTCCAGAGGAGATAGTTACAATTCTTGATGAGTTATCAGAAGATGTAAATCAGTGCCCCTCTGAGAGTGCTGAAAGAAGAAGATCAACTGGTATGCACCAGGTTGATGCTAATACATCTATGCAGGTATAGCTTGATGTTATGGCTAAAGAAATACGGAAGCTGACCTTGGATACAATACAAAGTGAGCCTCATGCAGCTTGTGATATATGTGGAGGAGGACACCCTACCCATGAGTGTCAAGTCTCAACTGAGGAAGTGAATGCTGTGGGAAATTACAACTTTAATACAATGGGTCAGAAGCACCCCGGTTTTTCATGGAGTTCGCCTAGAGGTACTGCAAATGCATGGAAACAAAACAATCCTAGATTCTAGGGACAAAGAGCCCCTGGTTTTATGAATCACCTGAGGTAGCAATTTCAGCCTCAACAGCCCAATCAGCCTGCTCTAGAAGATTTAATGAAGGCCTTCATTGTGAAAACTAATGAAAGATTCAAAGTAGAAGGGGCAACAATTCGAAATTTAGAGAAACAAGTGGGACAGATTGCAACAATATTATCTGTGAGGATTCTAAGTACTCTCCCCGCTGATACTGAGAAAAATCTCAAAGAAACAATGAATGTTGTAGCCTTGAAAAATGGGCAAGTGTTGAAAGATCCCACCCCAAGCCAAAAAGATGTGATACTTGAAAAAGAAAGTGGGGAGCAGCTGAAGAATGATGTCTATAAGAAGAAGAAAGGCTCGATGAAAACTGAGAAAAAGAAGAAGGGAGGGATTTAGAGAAGGGAGGAACATGATGAGAGAGAGCACATACTTGCTTTACCCTTCCCTCAAAAGCTATATTGAGAAAAGTTGGACAAGTAGTTTGAGAGATTTCTGGATGTGCTTAAACAAGTTCATGTAAAATTACCATTCACAGAAGTGCTCTCACAAATGCCGACTTATGCCGAATTCTCGAAGGAGATCCTGACAAAGAAGAGGAAGATAGAAGAGACCTCAGTGGTCAAGCTCACGGAGCATTGCAATGCAATTTTGCAAAATAAACTCCCACAAAAGTGTGGAGATCCATGAAGTTTTACTACACCTTGCTCTTTAGGCTCTATTAATTTTAATAAATCTTTATGTGATTCTGGTGCCTTAATTAATCTAATGCCTCTGTCTATTTACAGGAAACTGGAGAAGGAGATCGAAGAGATAAGGTCTGCACCAATAGCTTTGCAGCTGGAAGACCAAATGACTCTAATACCCGAGGGGATAGTGGAAGATGTCTTAGTTTGGCTAGATAAGTTCATATTTCCTGTAGATTTTATAGTGGTGAAGATGGAGGAGAACAAAGAGGTACCCCTCATCCTACGAAGACCCTTCTTAGCAACGGGAAGAGCTATCTTAGATATACAAGAAAGAAAACTCATGCTTAGAGTGGGTGAGAAGACTGTAACTTTCAAGATGAATATAGAAAAGGGGGCACAAAAGGAAACATCAGCTGCAAGTGTTGAGTGGAAAGTGAAGGGCTTGAAAGAGAAAGTTGCAGTGAGTGAGAAAGATAAGTGTGGGGTATACCCCAAGAAGTCTGAGAATAAGCTGTCTGCATGGATGTGTGAATTTGTTCGGGCACGAGGAATAGAGCCCGACTTCGACTCTCACCCCGACTAGATTTTCAGGGAAGTTTCCTCTACCTTATGCTTTATAATTGTGTGTCATGAGGACATACCAAAACGTAAAGTGTGGGGTGGGGGATATATTTGTATGTAAATATGTATGTTAGTTTTAGTTGTCTTTGGTTTGTATTAGTAGTTAGCGATAGAAAAAAATATTTGAAAAAAAAACAAAAAACATAAATATTTTAAATTTATTTTTCCAAACGATGGATATCACCTTCCTCAAAACTAAGTCTCCTACTTTGAAGTAACAGAGGCTCTCCAATTATAGTATCTCTCCATCCTTTGCTTCTGGGCCGCATCCTCACGTATTCCAAGTCCCTGCGTTCATCGAGCAAATTCAGCTTCACCAGCAATGCCTCATTATTTGCTTCTTCGTTTGCTCGGGAAAACTATAAGGTTGGTTCTCCTACTTCCACCGGGATCAGAGTTTCCATGCCATATACGAGGGAGAAAGGTTTCTCTCTCATGCTTGACTTTGCCATCATCATATATGCCCATAGTATGCCTGATAACTCTTCGGGCCATTTGCCTTTAGCAACTTCTAACCTCTTTTTGAGGTTTTGGATAATCGTCTTACTGGTTGACTCCATCTGTCCATTAGCGCTCGGATGGTACGATGAGGAAGTAATCCTCTTGATTTTCAAATCTTTTAGAAATTTTGTGACTTTTGAGCCTATGAACCGTGGTCCGTTGTTGCAGGCAATCTTCTTTATTGTTTCAAATCGGCAGATTATGTTGTCCCATAGGAAGTTGACTACTTTGCGCTCACCGATCTTTTCGTAAGGACCTGCTTCAACCTATTTAGTAAAATAGTCAGTCAAAATTAAAAGGAATCTTACCTTTCCAGGACCCGATGGTAGTGGGCCAACTATATCCATCCCCCATTTCATGAATGGCCTCGGGGACTACGCTGGATGCAAGAGTTTCACCGGTTGGTGTACCAATGTGCATAGCATTGGAATTTGTCATATTTCTGAACGAATGTCTTTGTGTCTTATTCGATACAGGGCCAATAGTATCTTGCCCTAACTAGCTTTAGTACTAATGAATCTGCGCCGGAATGGTTCTCACAAATTCTTGCATGGAGTTCTCTCATCACATAGTCCGCCTCCATGACTCCTAGACATCGGGCCAACGGGCTTTGGTATGATCTCATATATAATTTCCCATCCATGAGGCAATAACGAGCGGCTTTGGAACGCAGTGCCCGGAATGCCTTGGGGTCTTCAGTCAACTTGCCATGCCGAAGATATTTGACGAACCCATTCCTCCAGTCCCAGCCTAGGTTGGTTGTATTCACTTCACAATAGCCATCCACATCTAGTACCGAATGCAGAAGTTGAATGAAAGTACTGGAGTCAGATCCTTTTTTCTCTGTAAACGAACCCCAATTAGCCAATGCGTCCGCTTCCACGTTCTCTTCTCTCGGAATGTGTATGATCGACCATTCCCTGAATTGTGTAAGCAATGCCTGAACCTTATTCACATACTGTAGTATGCGTTCCTCCTTTATATCAAAAATCCTGTACACTTGGTTTACTACTAGTTGGGAAGCACATTTGATCTCTATAAACACGGAGCTGAGTCCTCGGTCCAATTCAAGTCCTAGAACTAAAGCCTCATACTCGGCTTCATTGTTAGTTAACGGAACAGTCTTAATGGCCTTCCTCAAGGTTTCCCCCCGAGGGCATGATTAGAACCACCCCAAGCCCGGACCCTTTTACATTGGAGGCTCCATTTATAAACAAGGTCCAAACTCCTATTGTCATTTTCGACACTAGTACTGCCTCCTTAGCAGCGAGGGTCATTAACCCCGGACTGCAATCGGCCACAAAGTCGGCCAAAACTAGTGATTTGTTCGCAGTCCTAGGCTTGTATTCAATATCAAACTCACTGATTTCGACTGCCCATTTAGCCAAACAGCCTGACAACTCAGGCTTGTGAAGAACATTCTGCAAGGGGAAGGTTTTCACAATAGCTATCGGGTGGCACTGAAAATAAGGCCTAAGTATTTGAAAGGCGACTACGAGAGCTAAGGCCAACTTTTCGAGGTGTGGATAGCGAGTCTTCACTCCTGACAATATTTTACTAACATAATAGACATGAAACTGCGTACCTTCGTCCTCTCGGACTAAAATGGAACTTATCTCTACTTTTGAAACTACTAAATATATCTGTAATTGTTCACCTTCCCCCAATTTTTATAGTAGCAGGGGGCTTGATAGGTAGCTTTTCAGGTCTTTCAAGGCATGTTGGCATTCTGGGGTCCATTCAAAATTGTTCTCCTTCTTTAGGAGTGAGAAAAAGTGATGACATTTTTCTGAGGATCGAGAGATGAATCTGGTTAAAGCGGCCAATCTTCCTGTTAGCGTCTATACTTATTTTACACTCGTTATCTGGTCCAGGATGTCTTCGATGGCTTTGATTTTATTGGTATTAACCTCGATCCCTCTCTGTGAGACCAAGAACCCAAGAACTTACCGGAGCCGACCCCGGATGCACATTTTTCTAGGTTGAGTTTCATGTTATGCTTCCTCAAGATATCGAAGGTTTCTTGGAGGTGTTTCAAATGATCATCTGCATTCAAAGACTTGACTAACATGTCATTGATATATACTTCCATTATTTTGCCTATTTTCCTCTCGAACATCTTGTCCAGGAGCCTCTGATAAGTGGCTCCGACGTTTTTAAGCCCGAATGGAATCACATTATAACAATATGTGCCAAAGTTCATTATGAACAAAGTTTTTTTCCTGATCCTCCGGGTTTATCTTGATTTGATTATACCCGGAGTAGGCATCAATGAAACTCATTAACTCATGCCCGACCATAGCATCAATTATTTGATAAATGTTTGGCAATGGGAACGAGTCTTTAAGGCACGCCTTATTGCAGTCCTTATAACCTATGCACATTCTAAACTTGTTATTCTTATTTGGAACTACAAATACATTAGCTAACCATTCTGGATACTTTACCTACCGGATTGAACCGATGTCGAGTATTCGAGTTACCTCTTCTTTAATAAACCTATTTCTGACCTCGGCTATTGGGCGTTTCTTTTGCCTTACCGGTGAAGTTGGGGTCTAGGCTTAGCGTGTGCATGACCACCTCTAATGGGATACCTGTCATATCCGAGTGCCACCATAAAAACAATCAAATTTAGCTTTAAGGAAATTAATAAATTTTGACCTGAGTTCGGGATTGAGTCCTGTTCCCAAGTGAAACTTCCTTTTCCCATGACTCCTCGCCTTTATCACCTTCATTTGGCACGGGAACATGTATCGGTTCCTATAATTGCTATTTGCTGGGCTCCTTCCCTTTGCTGCTAGAAATCAACACTGCGTTCACCTCTCTTACTACTGGTTGACCTCCTCTTATCTGCTTGATTCCATTTGGGGTCGGGAATTTTAGCAGTTGATGATATATTGAGGGTATGACCTTCATCTCATGTAACCATGGCATTCCGAGGATTATGTTGTAACACATGCTGCCATCTACCACTTTGAATAAGGTGGTCTTAGTTACCCCTTCAGTTTTCGTGGGTAGCATGATCTGTCCTCGGGTTGTCGCACTTGCCAAGTTGAACCCAACGGGGAGTTTTATTGCCGGAATGATGCTTCTGGTTAGCTTTACTTATTCTAGCACTCTCCATTAAATGATGTTGTATGAGCTTCCTAGGTCAACCAAAACATACTTAATCTTGAAATCTAAGATATTAAGAGAGATTTACAGGGCGTTGTTATATGGGATAAGAAGACCGTCAACGTCTTCCTCCGTAAAGGTGATGTCATCTTCGGCAATTTCCCAGAGTCTCTTGTTATGGGTCTCTGATACCTTTGTCTTCTTGGCCACCGAGAAGGTTACACTGTTGATTTCATTCCCTCTAAAAATCATATTGATGGTCAACCGGAGGGAGTCTTCTGCTATCTTCGAAGGTTCTGCGTTGTCCCGTCTATGACAGTAATTGTTCTTGGCTCGGTCTCTTAAGAACTCCCTGAGATGGCTATTTTTCAACAACGTCACCACCTCTTCTCGTAAATGCCAGCAGTCCCTAGTTTTGTGGCCGTGAGTCCCATGATATTCACACTATATGTTAGGATCTCTCTGGCTGGGATCGAATATGATTGACTTCAAGAATCGTGCTTCCTTGATATTCCTCATTGCTGATTCGAACTCCACTACAATGATGTTGAAATTATAATCCGACAACTTGGGATATGTGGAATCCTAGGCCCCCAATACCTCTTTGTCATGTAACGATCTGTTGTTACGGCTATAGTCAGTTCTTGTGTCGGAAGAGAACCTATCCGAGGAAAGAAACTCTTTGTTGCCGTATCCTTCAGTTCTCTCGTATGGCTGGAAATGACCTTTAGAAGATCGTTGGTCCGCATCGAAATCGCTTTTGAACTTATCCTGGTTCTTGTCTCGGTCCCATCCCTTGGTTGATGTCGGGAACCCGAGCTGATCGTCTTCTATCCTTATCTTCGACTTATAACGATTATGAACATCTGCCCATATGGTCACTTTGATTTCGAGCAGACTTTCCTTCAGCTTTCGGGAAGTGTCGGAGCTCCTCGGATTCAAACCCTTTGTGAACAACTTCGCTGCCTGCTCATCTGGTATGACCGGTAACATCATCCTCTCTTTCTAGAATCTGATCACAAATTACCGCAATAGTTCGGACTCACCTTGTGAACCGATTTGATCTCATGTTGAGACAAATTGTTCCATTTCACAATCGTGGTATAAGTTGTGATGTGCTCATGCGGGTCCAAAGTCCCATTTTATTTTGGTATATCCGGCATCTTGAACCTCTTCGGAATTAACTCCGGTGAAGTGCTCGGTTTCAATGGCAACTAAGTGTATTTTTTTGAATCTGGCCCCTTCAAAACTGGTAGTGTGCCCGAAATTTGATCCATTCGGGCGTGAAACTCCTTCACATTTTGATCCATCCGTTCGTTCATTTCCCTCATAAATCTCACGAGCTCAATTTTGTGTAAGGCCCCGTAAAATTTTACCTAAAAACTCGAGTTTTCGTGGTGCCGATGTAGACTTATGTGTTGATGAGTGCAGAACATTATTAGCAGTGCAGGGCATTGTTGCGGTCCATTCTGCTATCGCAGAACTGATATGCGGACCGCAGATCTGCCGCAGAATGAAGCAAAAACTTGAGCTAATTTTAGGACCAATATGCGGTCCATTATGTGGCTGCATAATTATTTAGCGGTCAGTACAATCCATCACAGATCCAACATGAAAATGTTTGGAGGGGAGTTCTGCGGCGCATTATGCGACCGCAGAACTGTCGTAGACCCAACCCGAACAATCCAGTTTTGGGACCCCCTTTTTGCGGTCCCCTTTGCGTGCCACATACCTGTTTTGCGGTATGGTCTGCGACCGCAGAACCGGCTTTGTAGAGTTTATGTTTGGAAAATTTCACCCGACCCCATTTTTATAAAACTAACTTGGGGTCTATTTTGGCTAGTCCTAACTGTTATTTTAGAGAGAAAAAAGTGGTCTAGAGTGAGGAGGGGATCCCTAAGCTAAGTGTATACCAATCTTGGCTCAAGTCTTGAAGAATTCACAAGAAAGAGTCGCAAGGTCTTCATCCTAGAGGTAAGATTCTACATCTTAACCCTCAATTTCGAGATTTAACTAAAAATAGGTAATAAGGCAAGTAATTCTTGGGTATGAGAGTGTGTATATTCATGCATGTAGATTCATGAGTTGTGGGAAGGTAGTTGAGCCCAAATGGGTAGACCTTGGGTTGTGGGGTGAAGGAAATCCACCATAGGAGAAGCTAGAAACCATAATGCACACATAGTGTTTGATAAAATATTCAAATGAGCTGGAAACATGAACTCCTTCCTAATTTGTGTTTAATTTTGCAATATCTCTAAATAGATCAAAGTTGCTAGAATTTCCGGAACTGTGTAGTTAATTAAGGAAGGCTCAAAGCGAGGTATGTTGGCTAGACTCCTCCTTTAGAATTGAACCCCGTAAAGTCCTTGTAAGTCCCGTATTGCTCATTACAAATTGATTATTCCGAATAATCCTGATGTCAAAGGATATATGCGTTCAATATGTATTTCAAATGTTCTTGTTATGTTGAGTTACTATTTGAGAATGTAATTTAAAGTATGGGTTGTGTTTTAATATGTTATGACTTGAAAACATGATTCTAAAGAAAGCTATCATGTCGAATTGTGTAAGGAAATCACATGTGCCTAAGACCCTTGATTGCCTAAAGGTGTACTTAAAGTCTTGAATAGAAATGTTTGCTGTTGACGATCTGTGATGATGTTTGAAAGTGAAACAGTAAGTATAAAATATGAAGAACGGCCAATGTGCCAAGAATGTTATTGCGTTATGGCAAATGGTGCCAATGAAATGAATGATATGTGAAAGACTATGAAAATGAGTGGTAAATCCTTTTAATAATAAATGCTTTGGCAGTATCTTTTAGTCACCGAGGAAGGGTAGGTCAAAACAACCTAACCCTGAAATTACACGTGCCTGTGTAGGAGTGATTGAGGGGTAAATCCCCGTGTTAATATGATGAGGTTGTTTCCCCTTATATGGGATGAGAATGATGTGTTGAGATGTTTCCCCTTGAATGGGATGAGATTATTGCTAGCGAGATGTGATGTGACGTTGACCCACACGACATTGTGGTGAGACGGCTTAGCCGATCGGGCTGAGATCGAATGCCATACCATGCAGATGGTGGTATTATGAGTGGATGTCTCGGGGTGAGACAACTTAGCAGATCGAGCTAAGATCAGACTCTGTGCTAAAAACACGGTGGTGTATCGCTGCTATAGATCTCCCAACTTAAAATATTGAAACTTACTTGAAATTTTCCTTTCTCCTAACTTGAAACCTTGATACTATTTGAGTCTCTTATTGATTTCATATTTCCTTCTCCATTTACTGTTACTCGTTCTATTGAAAGGGTGTTTAGTTTTACATACCAATACTATTCCATATGTTCTAACGTCTTTTTTGCCGGGGGCGCTGCATATTTAATGGATGCAGGAGGTTCCATAGCAGGTGGTGTTGATCCGTGATAGCTGCACACCCTGTCCTCAGCTAACTTGGTGAGCCCCACTTCATTTCGGGGTCCTGTATCTCTTGTCCTTTTTACATAGCATTTTGAGGTATAGTCGGGGCCTTGTTGCCGGCACTGTCTTAGCACTCTTTTGTTTCTGTTAGAGGCTCCGTAGACATAATGTAGGTTATATCTTGTTTTGGAAAAGTTAAACTAAATTTGTTGTAATTGTATCATCCATTCCACTTTAACTATGATTGTATAAGGTGCTATTTTGGTGACTTGGCAATGATGTGACTCATGGAAATGAACCGGTGTTGTACACATGGCCCCTTACTGTCTAATTAATAAAATGTATTCTTCTCTTTATTCATGGGTGAATTGGATAGACGACATTATGCAGGCTTGCTCGACCGGGGTAACTCTGTTAAGCATCGGTCACGCTCCCCAAGGTCAGGGCGTGACATTTTGAAGGGATCATTACCGTTATCGTTACCAGATCAGCTACCGGTCCCTCCAGCACTTTTGGAACCGACCTCACCCCTTGGGGTGTTTTTATCAACTCTTCAAGCTGTTTAATTTGCAGGAACGCTGGGAAGAACTGGGCCCCTTCCGTTTGCGCTGTTGGAAGCACCTGACAACGCTTGCTACAATTTCGTCATCGACTAATCCTGCCTTGAGAGGTGGCCCATGATGGTTTTATATTGCTATCTTAGGATTCTTACTATTTCTGCAACGTGTTCCTCTTCCACGTCATCATAAGTTGGCTTCCATACAAGCCGGGGGTACTACCCTTCACGAACCCGTGTTGCCTCATCCCCTTCATTGCGGGTGTTGCTAATTGAATCTTCATGTTGAGGCAAATTCTCGTGTCCCTCAATGTTGTGTGCGATGTTGACATAGTTTGCTGCCATTTCTTATTTTTTTCTAAGGGAAAAATTCAAACAAGTTAGTAATAAACGCAAGGATCAATTCAATTACGCAACTATCTAAGCCCCAAGATGGGTGCCAAATTGTTTATCCGTACAACGGTACAATTGAATTTGTTTCGTGGTTTATAGACAAGTGAACTGATTTGATCCAAAAATTGTAAATAAACAATATTAAAAGTAAGAATTAGTGATTAAGATTGAAGAAAATGACAAGCCTGGCTCCGAGAACAGCATCTCCGAGGACAAAATAAGAACAATATAAAAGAGGAAATAAATTTTTTTTAATTGAGAGTGTAAGTAGAATAAAACACAAGTTTTTCCAAGAATGTTCTGTCTGACAGTGGCTACTGAGCCTGCTATTTATAGCTATACCTAGAGAAACAAGATCCTAGGATCAAGCCCAACTTAAATGACAATAAAGGAGCCATTGATGAATGTGTAACGACATGCCATGAATGCAAATATTGTCTGCAACGGCTGCCCATTTAATGATAGAGATATTCTTCATTGAATGCTATCCGATGGAAAATATTCAAACTGCTCCCGTTGACCTAGCTTCCTTCGAGTTTTATCCGATACCAACTACAGCTGTTGTTCCCGGTAATGGTAGCTACTTGACTCGCCTTTTACCTGTCTTCGGTTCCATGTGGCATGCTATCATTCGACCATTTATTATGGACCAATTTTACCCTATACAGGTCTTTGTTTGTAATGCTATTATAATTTGAGAATTCAAACAATTTAACCGTTGTAATCAAACAATAAAGAAGAATATTGCAAAGAAAGAGAGAGAATTCTTATTGTTTTGGGATGAATTACAATGGAATAGAACCCCTCTATTTATAGGGAAAAAGTGACTTAGCCACCAAGTAACAAACCCTAAAATCTCTCTAAAATATAGACATTCACCTTAAATACAATTCTATTTATAACACTCCCCATTGAATGTCTATTCAACAAATAATGTACCTCGTTAAAACCTTAACTAAAATAAAACCCAGTGAGAAAAATATCTAGTGAAGGAAAAAGAGTACATATGTTTAGAAATACGCCTTTTGGTTGTCTCGTTAAAAACGTTTCAAGGACAACCCAGTGGGACAAAAACTTGTAAGGTAAAAAGAGTACAACGTGTATTAACTCCCCCTGATGAGAGCATCAATTCACATCCTTGAGCCTCCGCATCCCAATCTTGTACACTAGTTTCTTGAAGGTTGACGTCGATAGAGATTTGGTGAACAAATTAACAATATTATCACTTGAACGAATCTGTTGGACATTGATATCACCGTTCCTTTGAAGATCATGTGTGAAAAGTAACTTTGGTGAAATATGTTTTGTCCTATCTGCTTTTATGAATCCTCCCTTTAATTGGGCTATGCATGTTGCATTGTCTTCATACAAAATCGTGGGTAGTTTGTCACACTTCAAATCACATTTGTCTCAAATAAGATGTATTATATACCTCAACCACACACATTCTCGACTTGCTTCGTGAATAGCAATTGTCTCAACATGATTAGATGAAGTAGCCACGATTGATTGCTTAGTCGATCGCCAAGATATGGTCGTGCCTCCACATGTAAACACAGAGCCTATTTGAGATCGAGCCTTGTGAGGGACAGATAAATACCCAGCATCGGCATAACCAACAAGATCGGGACTACAATCGTTACCATAAAATAAGCCCATATCGGTAGCCCCTTTTAGATATCACAATATGTGTTTGATTCCATTTCAATGTTTCTTTGTAGGAGCAGAGCTATATCTTGCTAAAACATTAACTGAAAAGGTTATGTCAGGCCTTGTTATATTAGTAAGATACATTAGTGCACAAATTACACTAAGATATGGTACTTCAGGACCAAGTAGCTCTTCATTCTTTTCTTGAGGTCGGAATGGATCCTTATTCACATCAAGTGATCGAACAACCATCGAATTACTTAATGGATGTGCTCTATCTATGTAAAACCATTTCAATACCTTTTCTGTGTAGGCAGATTGATGAGCAAAAATCTCGTTTGCCAAATGTTCAATTTGCAAACCGAGACATAATTTTATCTTTCTGAGATCTTTCATCTCGAATTCTTTCTTATAATCAATTGCCTTTTGAAGTACCGTAGGAGTTCCAATAAGGTTTGTGTCATCGACATATACGGCAAGTACAACAAATTCTGATGTTATTTTCTTTATAAAAACACATGGACAAATGGTATCATTTATATAACCTTCCTTTAATAAATACTCACTAAGACGGTCTCGTCTGGATTGCTTTAGACCATACAAAGATCTTTGCAATTTGATTGAAAATATTTCCTAGGATTTTGAATTATGTGCGTTAGAAATTTTAAATCCCTCGGGTATTTTCATGTATATCTAATTATCAAGTGATCCATAAAGGTAGGCTATAACCACATCCATTAAATTCATGTCAAGATTTTCATGGACATCAAAACTAATGAGATAACAAAATGTTATTGCATCCATAATAGGTGAATACGCCTCTTCGTAATCGACACTTTGTGAAAATCCTTGAGTAACAAGGCGTGCCTTATATCTTTGTACCTCTTTATTCTCATTTCTCTTACGTACAAATACCCATTTATAGCCAACATGCTTAACACCATTAGGTGTTTGGACTGCAGGCGCAAGAACTTCACGTTCCGCAAGTGCATCCAACTCAGATTGGATTGCTTCTTGCCATTTTGGCCAATCACGTCTTTGTAGACATTCTCCAACAGATTTGAGGTTCAAGATCCTCACTATCTTGTATAATGCTAGATGCAACATTATATGCAAAGACATAATCCAGCACTATATCCAATCGATTCAAATTCGTCTCAATATCGATTGGGTTTATTGATAGTTCTTTATATTCTTGAGTCTTAGGCTCAATGATTTCCTCATGAATCTTAAGATTAAAAAAATCATGTGTTTCTTTTTGATATTATTTTGTAGTGTTATATTGATCATTGTTTTCTTTTTTTAGGATTTCGATCCTTAGAACCCAATGGTCTGCCACGCTTTAGGCGTGCTTTTGACTCATTACCTATGACATTAGAAGATTGTTCAATAGGGACATTAATACGGATGGGAACATTCTCTGTAGGGATATGTGATTTTGTTATCCTTTTCAGATCCGTAAATGTGTCTGGCATTGGATTTTCTATTGTTTGCAAATGAATAATCTTTTGCATCTCTTTTTCACAAATAGAGGCACGTGGATCAAGCTGAGACAATGATGGATTTTTTCACAAAATGTCTCATTTGGTTTCACCATTTTGCTCCCCCTAATTTTGGGAAAAATGCCTCATCTAATCGACAATATGCAAATCGAGCAGTGAACAAATCTCCCGTTAATGTTTTGAGGTAGCGAATAATGGAAGACGATTCAAGCCCAACATATATTCCTAACCTTCTTTAAGGACCCATCTTAGTGAAATATGGATGTGCTAGAAGCACATGTACTGTGCACCCAAAAATTCTTAAATGGGACCTATTAGGTTCATAAACCAAAACTAATTGCAAAGGGGAATATCTATGATAATATGTCGGTCTAAGATGAATTAGCATTGCTGCATGAAAAATGGCATGACCCCAAACAAAAGTGGGTAGCCTCATTTTGATGAGTAACGGTCTTGCTATCAGTTGCAGACGTTTAATCAAAGACTCTGCAAGGTCATTTTGAGTGTGAACATGAGCTACAGGATGTTTCACTTTTATCCCAATTTATAAGCAATAATCATTAAATACTTGGGATGAAAACTCGACAGCATTATCAAGTCTAATAGACTTAATTGGATTATCGGAACAATGTGCCCGTAATCGAATTATTTGTGCCATTAATTTTGCAAACACGAGGTTGCGAGATGACAATAGACACATATGAGACCATTTAGAAGATGCATATATTAAGACCATAAAATATCTAAAGGACCCACTATGTGGGTGAATAGGTTCATAAATATCCCCTTGTATACGTTCCAAAAATGCGGGGGACTCAATTACAACCTTTGTTGGTGATGGTCTAATAATTAACTTGCTTTGATAACACAAAGTGCAAGAAAATTCATTATTTAAAAGAATCTTAAAATTCTTTAATGGATGCCCATTTGAGTTTTCTATAATTCGTCTCATCATAATTGATCTACGGTGTCCCAATCGATCATGCCAAAGTACAAAAATATTGAAATCAGTAACCTTTTGGTTTATAATAGAATGTGCCTCAATTGCACTAATCCTTGTCTAATATAGGCCACAAGACACAGATGGGAACTTCTCAATAACCCTTTTATGGCCAGAGATATTCTTGGTAAGGATGAGATATTCAAGGTTATTCTCATCTATTGTCTCAATATGATATCCATTTCGGTGGATATCTTTAAAACTCAACAAGTTCCTCTTGGACTTGGAGGAGAACATTGCATTATCTATGATAAGTATTGTTCCCCTAGGCAAAGTTATAGTAGCTCTTCCAGAGCCTTCAATTAAATTACTACTATCAGAAATTGTAGTAACATCTGCCTTACACATACTTAAATGAGAGAAATATTTCTTCTCATTAAGTATTGTATGTGTCGTATATGAATCAATTAAACAAATATTTTTATAATTAAACTTTGATCCAAGTTTGCTTTGCGAGATATCCATATTTGCGTAGTCTTCTCAAAGAGCTTCTTGAGATGGTAGAGTCTCATGCTGATAGCGTGTAATAAAATAATAAAAGAAGAAAGAAGAGTAACAGAGAGAAACGTAGAGAATTCTTATTGAATTTTGGGATGAATCACAATGGAATAGAACCCCTCTATTTATAGGGAAAAAGTGACTTAGCCACCAAGCAACATATCCTAAAATCTCTCTAAAATATAGACATTCATCTTAAATACAATTTTGTTTATAACAACTATTATTTTATAATTTTGTTTTGTAATTTATAAATAAATAAATTCCATTTGTCAACATTCAAAAACTTGATGTCCGAAGTGAGAGTGAAACTTAGATTATTTCATCACCCTATTCTAAGGGGTTGTTTAGTTTGAAGACAATTTATGATGCGATTAGTTATGCTAGGATTAATTATATTGGGATTAGTTATGTTGAAATTAGCTATCCTGGTATTATTGCTTATTGACTATTTAGTATGTTGTATTAATCCTGAGTTGTCAATTTTACCGCTTTATCATGGAGTTACTATTCCTAGATCTTACAGATATAAGTGTGGTACTATTTCTAATCTTAGGATAATTTATTTCTTTTTTCTCATAAAACAGTACAATTAAATTTATAGCGTAGTTTATAGACAATCAAATCGATTTGACCCAAAAATAATAAATAAATAGGAATAAACATAAGATTAGCGATTGAAATTAGAGAAAATGGCAAGCCTGATTCTGAGCTTGGTCTTTCCTAGGGCAAAAGCAGAAGCAATGATAAAGCAATGACAATATTCTTTAGATTGAGCGTAAAACAATATGCTATAGCTTTTCTGTACAGAATGTTTCATGTCCTCACAAGAGTTACCAATCTGAATAATTGTTCTTAGGGAGATGATCCTAAAATCAAGTTGCTCTTGAATGAGAATAAAAATACCATTGATGGGTGCATAACGGCTGGCTTTGAATGCAGATATTCTTTGTAACAGTTTCCCATTAAATTCTATCTGATGTCAATCCTTTGAATCTTTACCATCAGTTGTGCTTCCCTCGGGATCCATCTTGTACTGGTTATGCACTTCGTAACCAGTACCAATTATTTGCCGACATAACCTTTGTTTGTTCTCGGTTCCACGTGTCACCTCGCTATTTAGCCACTTGTTATAAATAAATTTTACCCTATACAGATAGTCCCCCTACTTTTCGGTGACACAACTCAGTGTTATCGGGAAGAAGATGAGTATTCCTTTCTTGGTGGGAAAGTTCCTAAATGGTCTTTGACATTTGAAAGGACGCACGTCTTCTCACACGTGTTTCCCCTTGATTCAAAAAGTATTTTTGCGCTGGCTTTCGAGGTAATCATGACCATAATATTTGCTGTCTATATCTTTTTCACTACTCATTATTTTTACTTCTTCACTTTTGCTACTCTCACAATCTTTCTCTTTCTCTGAATTTCCTTGTATATCTTTTACAACATTCAATTTTTTAGCAAGAACATCTTTACCGATCTTTTACCACCATGTCTTCTTATACTGCTTCCTACGGAAATGCTGGTCTTCTCTTCGATGGACGCTCAAAGAAAAACAAAGCGAAAGAGGCTGACGTTGAGTCTGAACCTCCAATTGTTAACACCATCATACCACTCCATCTTAGCACCTCATCCGATCTTCAAGAGCAAACCGCATCTACAAACTCTCAAAGCCGCAGGTTTTGGCCAGTTCATTGGCACCCCTCCTCCATTCATCCTTCTAGTATCCTTACTGTGAAGGAGGAGTGAAACTTCCCCAATGTCAAAATCCTCGCCCCAGATATGGTAAAGCGAGTTACCTACTCCAGAGAGGGGTATATGTATGTCTATACATATCCCTTTACTTTGGGTCCCCTTTCCTTGAGGTCGAGTGAAGGGATAGACCTAATAATTTTGGAATTTTTCCACCGGTACCAAGTCTTCTTAGCACAAGTAGGCCCATCCATATGGCGGACGGTGTCCTGCCTTTGTCAATTGTGCACTGAGACCGGGGAAATCCTAACTCTTGTACATATGATGAGCCTTTAATCCCCTAAGATTTTTCGTAGGGGAGTGCTAAACTTCAATAAGCATGGTCACCACGCCCTTCTTACCAGTGTAGACGATGACAACAACCGTGGATGGATGGAATGGTTCGTTGTTATTCTACCATGGACATCATCCCGACCACAATTCCAGCTTTCCCCGAGTCGTGGAATCTTTTCCGTAAGTCTTCAGATATTTGTTTCCTTTCTTCGTAAATAGTTAATTTCTTGTTTTGCTGATTTTCTCTTTTTTGGCTTCCTTCATTTCAGCTACCTGCTGGGAACTACCACGAGTTCATGGTCTGGACCGATGGGTTTAGAAAATTTAGGATATTATAAATCCAGGATCCTGTTGGTGGAAAGAAATGGCTCCCAAGTACGGGTGGAGAGCTAAGAACCATGGTGAGTAAAATTCCTCTCTTCTCCCTTTTTTTCTTTTATCTCGGTAGTTTAAGGGCAATGTACTTAATCATATTTTTACTTGCGTAGGTCTCCCGAGGGGTTCCGTCATCTGCCCCGATGTCGATGCCCTAGATGACTTCGAGGAGGTTAGAAGGGTGTTGTGGAATGCCCTTGACCGAAACAGAGCTTGTGGATTTGTCCGAGCCTCCAGTGAGGGTACCTCCTCTCGGAGTCCGCAGTCCCATTCCAAGAACAAGAAGCTGAAGAGGATACGTTCCTCTTCAGCTGGGACTCAAGAGAAGAGAGTAAAGAAAATACCAATTGAGCCGGCCATAGTGGTCCTCAATGATGAAGGGGAAGCCAATGATGAAGAGGCTTCCCTTCAAAGGAGAAAAGGATCTTCATCAGCTCAACCGGATGCTCAGCCGGGGGAGCTTCAAAACCCACCACCAGGGGATGTTCGGGCACTCTGGGGTGAAATGGACCTGGTTGAGAATGTTGATTCTCACTTCCTGGCCCCTATTGCTGTCTCCGGTCCAAGGAGTTCGGACCATGAGCTTCTTCTGCCCTCAACCAGTGAGAAAGCAATAACCACCACTCTTTCTGCAACAAATGCTTCTTCCCCTTCAACACCGACAACTCCATATCCACCGACACGAGATGCTCCTTCGCCACCAGAACCAACTGCATCTCCTCTGCCAACATCAACTGAACAAGAAGGGGATGCTTCTCCTCCCCGGTATCCTGACCATGAGAACTTGGGGAACACCTATACTACACCTTCTCAAGATCCCTAAGGAAGGTGAAGAGCGACTCTTTCGAATTCGAAGGAGTGCCACGTCCTCTCCAAGCCGGTAGAGCTCGCCAATTATATGAAGCCGCTGGCCTCAGTGAAGGATTGGAAGAAGATAGGCTCCTTTTCTGGGGAGTGTCTGATAAATAATAACATGCATTGTTTGGCACAGGTATCATCCTAACTTCCTTATATTTTCTTCTCCGTTTACATGCTGCAATGATAACCTTAACTTTAACCTTTTTTAGACAAACCTCGTTGCTTCTGAGGGCCTGCAAAGGTTTATCCTAGATAAATAAGGACTTGCTTCCCAGCGGGATCACCTTTTGGCTAAAAGGAATCAGCTTGTCGCGCGCCTCTTAGTGCTGGAGGCAAAGGTTGCACTGATGGAAGAGCTTGAGGCTTGGTTACAACAAACCGAGCAAGAAAGAATGGCCCACAGCCAAGAAGCTTCCCAATTGCACAAAGACCCCAGAGAGACCAAGGCTAAGTGGGTCGAACTTCAGGATGCTGTACTGCAGCTGCCAAGCACGAGACTTCCTTCGAGGAGAAAATTAATAATTTCAAGGCCAAATTATGCACCAAAACCGAGGAGGCCAATTCTACCGAGGAGAAGAGTGCCAAAATGTGGGAGAGGCTCAAAAGGGTCATAGAGCAAAACTGGCTTTACTCAACTACTAATGTTGAGCTTGATTCCTAACTCAATGCAATGACGGTTGAAAGAGAGGAGCTCTAGGCCAAAATTGATAAGATCTAAGCAAAACTCAAAGAGAAAGAAGATTCCTTCATCTTCGAGAAGACTTATGCTATATACCATATGAAGAGGAAGACTTTGGAGGAGGCCAAAGTGGGCATTGCCGATATTGACGATTACATTGCAAAAGCCCAGGAACTGGAGTTAGCTGCTCGTGAGAATCTTCCTGTTCGGTCCGCTGCAACTAACTCCTCGAATACTAGTTCCGAGTATTCGAGAATCGAAGGGAATAGCAAAGAGGATGAGGGCCCCGAGCCGGCAAGGGAACAACCTCCTTCCTCCGGGGAGAATGAAGATCCTTCTCCCCCTTCGGGTTTTGGCAGCAAATAGTAATGTATACTTTTTTCTTTTATCTTTTGTAATTATACCAAAACTTTTTACTGAGTTTGGCACTTTAATAAAATAATTTTTTACCTAAGTAATGTGCAAAAATATTCTTTTTACTTTTAGTTGATAAAGCTTCGGGTATATGTTTTCATCCGATAACTTTTGATAGCTTCCGATTCCGGGCATAAACACTTTCGGAATCTACCCTTTACTGTGAGGGTTTAATAAGAGAGGGCCCTTATGTTTACGATGCTCTTGACGAGGACATCTCCTGTTTATTACGGCACAAGCATTTTAAGTTTTTGTTAACTCTCAAATGATAAAATAAGTTAACTTATCATTTGGACAAGAAATAAGATAGGAATAAAAAGGACTTTGATTTATTCCCTTCTATCTTTAAGAGTAAATTCACATAAACATTCATTTGATTAAGTAAATAAATCAGCCAATGCATATGGCTAACTTGTACAACTTATTTCTACAGGGTCCATCATGCAGTCCTCGGTCCTGATAAGACATAGGTCCCAGTTTTTACAATCCCCGATTTTCGTGGCACTCATGGTGTCGTATCATGCATTCCCCCTAGTGTTCGAAAGCTAAGTATGAGAATTCGAACACTAGAAGTCATGTAGTCATACTGCTGCTGCATTGGCGGAGACATCTTGTGAACGGTTAAATAATCTTTTTGAGTAGTGGAATGCGAGGTTTGCCACCGATCCAAAGATTATTTAACAATACACAAGCTGTTTACCACGCGAGCTCGTATTCGTAAATCCTATAGGTATGAGAACTTTAGTGCCTTGATATTTAAAGATCTTGCCATTTCCTGATGATCCTCTTTTCGTAGTATGCTTTACGTCGCTGCCTCATTAAAAACCTTACAAGAAAAACCCGATCAGGACAAAAACTGGTTGAAGGAAAAAAGAGTGTAACACATACTTTCAGTATTGGTGGGAATCTTCAAAAATAATACCTTTTGAGGTGAGTCACATTCCAATTGCTAGGCAATTTGAATCCATCTTAATTTTCTAATTCATATGACCCTTTACTGGTGATAGCTGAAACCCGGTAAGGACCTTCCCACTTTCGTCCCAGCTTTCCGGCATTGACATCCTGAATGCTTTGAGTAACTTTCCTCAAAACCAAATATCCCATTTTGAAATAACAGAGATTCTCCCTGTGATTGTTATACCTTTCCATCATTTTATTTTTGCCACCATCCTCACGTCTGCCATGTCCTAGTGTTTTTCAAGCAAGTCTAGCTTCACCATCAATGCTGCATTATTTGCTTCTTCATTTGCTTAGGAAAAACTCAAAGTTGGCTCCCCCACTTCTACCGGTATCGGAGCCTCCGATCCGTATACGATCTAAAAAGGAGTTTCTCCCATGCTCGACTTTGCTATGGTCCGATATGCCCACAACACTTCCGGTAACTCATCAGGCCACTTTCCCTTGGCATCTTCTAAATGCTTCTAAAGATTTTGAATGATTATTTTGTTGGTTGACTCCGCCTGCCCGTTAGCGCTTGGGTGGTATGGTGAAGAAGTAATTCTTTTTATCTTTAACCTTTCTAATAACTTTTGGAACATTTGAACCTACAAACTGCAGCCCGTTGTCACAAATATTCTCCTTTGGTATTCCAAACTGGCAGATTATGTGGTCCCATATGAAGTCAACCGCTCCGCGTTTTTCGATCTTCTGGTAAGGACCTGCTTTAACCCATTTAGTGAAATAATCCGTTAAAACTAAGAGAAATCTTACATTTCTAAGGACCGGGGGTAAAAGTCCAACTATGTCCATCCCCCATTTCATGAATGGCCATGGGGACACCACCGCATGCAAAGGTTATGCAAGTTGATGCACTAACTGTGCATGACGTTGACATTTGTCGCATTTTTGTATTAATATTTTTGCGTCCTGTTCCATCCGGAGCCAATATTAACCTACCTGATCAATTTTAGAACGAACAAGTTTGCACCGGAATGATTTTTGCAGAATCCTTCATGGACTTCTCTCATTACGTAGTCCGCCTCCGAAGCCCCTAGACATCGAGCCAGTGGTCCTTGAAATGATCTCCTGTATATTTGCCCATCTACAAGGCAATAATGAAATACTTTGGTTTTGGGTCTTCGGGTAATTTACCATGCCTGAGATTTACAGTGAAGTCGTTCCTCCAGTCCCAAATTATGTTGGTTGAATTTACTTCACAATAGCCTTCCACATCCAACACCGAATGCAGCAATTGGATGACTGTAACAGAATCAGATCCTTTTATTTCCGTGGATGAAATCAAATTAGCTAATTCATCTACTTCCATATTTTCTTCCCTTGGAATGTGAACAATTGACCATTCTCTGAATTGTTCAAGTAATGCTTGCACCTTGTTCAAGTACTGTTGCATACACTCTTCATTTGTGTCAAAATCTCAAACACTTGGTTGACCACCAGCTAGAAATTTCACTTTATCTCGATGATCTCGGAGCCTAGTCCCCGAGCCAGTTCAAGTCCTGCAACCAAAGCCTCATACTCGGCTTCATTATTAGTTAACGGTATAATTCTAATAGCCTGTCTTAGGGTCTCCCCCGAGGGCGTGATTAAAACTACCCTGAGACCGAACTCTTTTATGTTGTAGGCTCCATCCGTAAACAAGGTCCAAACTCCCGATGTTATCTCCAACACCAGCACTAGTTCCTTGGCAGCCATAGACATTAATCCCGAATTGTAAACGGCCAAGAAGTTGGGAAAATCTTGCGACTTAATTGTAGTCCTCGGTTTTTATTAAATGTCGAATTTGCTAACTTTGACTGCCCACTTAGCAAAACTTCCCGACAACTCAGGCTTCTGAAGGACATTCCTTAAGGAAACATTTGTCACGACGGCTATTGGGTGACACTGAAAATAAGGCCTAAGCTTTCGAGAGGTGACTACGAGAGCTAAGGCCAACTTTTTCGAGTTGCATACAATGAATCTTCTCTCCTGATAATATTTTACTAACGTAATAAATAGGGAATTGCGTACCTTCTTCTTCTCGGACCAAAATGACACTTACAGCTACTTTTGAGACCGCTAGATAAATTAACAACTGCTCTCATTCCCCATTTGACAGTAACGGAGGGCTGGACAAGTACCTTTTTAGGTCTTTCAATGCCTATTGTCATTTCGGAGTCCACACGAAGTCGTTCTTCCTTTTTAGAAGTGATGTCATTTTTTCGAGGACCTTGAGATGAACCTTATGAGAGCCGCCAACCTGCCGATCAGTCTCTGCACTTCCTTCACAGTTTTTAATTGGTCCGAGATGTCCTCGATGGCTTTGATTTTGTCAAGATTTACCTCGATCCCTTTCCGCGAGACCAGAAACCCCAAGAATTATCTGAAGCCAACCCCGAAGGCACACTTCTCCGGGTTGGATTTCATGTTGTACTTCCTCAGAATGTCGAAAGTTTCTTGGAGTTATTTCAGATGATCTCCTGCATTTAAAGATTAACTAACTTGTCATCAGTATATACTTCCATAATTTTGCCTATCTGATTCTCTAACATCCTATTAACGAGCCTCTGATAAGTGGCTCCGCATTCTAAGCCCAAAATGCATCACATTATAGCAATATGTGCCAAAGTTTGTTATGAAAGAAGTCTTTTCTTGATCCTCCGGGTTCATCTTGATCTGATTATACCCGGATTAAGAATCAAGGATACTCATTAACTCGTGCCTGGCCATAGCATCAATCATTTGATCAATGTTCGGCAATGAGAATGAGTCTCTAGGGCACGCCCTATTTAAATTCTTATAGTCTACACACATCCTAAATTTTTTATTCTTTTTGGGTACTACAACTATGTTTTCTAACCATTTCGGATATTTTACCTCCCAGATAACCAATATTGAGTAGTCGGGTTACCAATTCTTTAACAAACCTATTCCTGACCTCTACTACCGGGCGTTTCTTTTACGTTACCGGTGGAAAGTTTGTATCCAGACATAGTTTGTGGACCGCTACCTCCAATCGGATACCTATCATATCCAAGTGAGACCACGCAAAGTAGTCAACGTTATCTTTAAGAAAATTTATAAACTCTAACTTGAGCTCGGGATTTAACCCTGTTCCCAAATGAAACTTTCTTTCTAAAAATTCGTCGAACAAAGCCACTTGCTCGAGCTCTTCCGCGGTCGACTTGGTTGCATCTATCTCCTCTAGTACCTGAAAATACCTCGAAACCTGGTAGGATTTCGATGACTCCTCACCTTTATCATCTTCATTCGAAAATGGAGAAGGCATCGGTTCCTGTAATTGCTTTTTATTAGACTCTTTCCCCTTGTTGCTGGAAACTGTCACCACGTTCATCTCCCTTGCCGCCGGTTGGTCTTTTCTTATCTGCTTGTTTTATTCTGGCGTCAGACATTTCAACAACTGGTGATATGTTGAGGGAATAACCTTTATCCCGTGTATCCACGGCCTTATGAGGAGCACGTTATAGCCCATGTCGCCATCTACCACTTCGAACTGGTGGTCTTTGTTACACCTTTGGTGTGAGTGGGTAGAAAAATCTCTCCTTGGGTTGTCAGCTTGTTAGGTTGAAACCAGCTAGGAGCCTTTTCACCGGAATGATGTTCCCGGTTAATGTTTCTTGCTCCAGAACTCTTCATTGTGTGATGTTGGCTGAATTTCCTGGATCAACCAAAACACGCTTAGTTTTGAAATCTAAAACATTAAGTGAAATTACCAGTGCATCATTGTGGGGTAGGAGAAGTCCGTCAGCATCTTCTTCTGTGAAGGTGATGTCATCTTCTATGACTTCCCGAACCCTCTTGCCATGAGTCACTGATATTTTCATCTTTTTTATTGAAGTAAATGTCACCCCATTGACCTTGCTCCCTCCAAAGATCATGTTGATTGTAATCCAAGGTGACCCCACTTCCGTCTTTGAGGGCTCCGTGTTGTCCTGATTCCGACAGTAATTGTTTTTGGCGCGATCACTTATAAACTCTCTAAGATGGCCGTTCTTTAACAATGTTGCCACCTCCTATCAAAGATATCGACAGTCCCCAGTTCTTTGGCTGTGAGTCCCATGGAATTCACACCATAAACTAGGATCAATCTAGCTAGGATTGGATCAGATTGGTTTCAAAAATCGTGCTTCTTTGATATTTCTCATCTCCAAAACCAATTCTACCAGGTTGATGTTAAAGTTGTAATCTGATAACCTGGGATATGCGGGATCTTGGGACCCTGACATCTTTTTTTCCTACAATGACCTGTTGTTTCGGTCACGATTCGTCCTTCTATCAGGAGCAAACCTGCCCGATGACTTAAACCCTTTGCTACTACGCCCATCGGTCCTCTTTTACAGTAGAAAATGACCCCTAGAAGACTGTATCAAAGTCATTTTTAAACTTGTCCAAATTTTTATCTCGACCCCGTCCCTTGGTTGATACCGATGAACCAAGTTGATCGCCTTCTATCCTTATTTTTGACTCATAGCGGTTATGGACATCCGCCCATGTGGTTGCCTTAAACTCGTACAAGCTCTCATTCAATTTTTGGGAGGCATCAAAACTTAGTGGATTTAGACCCTTCGTGAATGCCTCTGCTGCCCACTCATTTGGAACCACCGGTAGCAGCATCCTTTCTTTCTGGAACCGGATCATGAATTCTCACAGCAGCTTGGATTCACCCTGCGAAATTCTGAATATGTTTACCTTTCTGGCCTGAACCTTTCTTGTCCAGCATGGGCCTTAATGAACGAATCTGCAAGCATTTCAAAAAAGTCAATTGAATGCTTAGGTAAGAGGGAGTACCATGTCTGGGGCCCCTTCTTAAGGGTTTCGCCAAACTTGTTCAACAGAACCGAATCGATCTCATGTTAATCCAAATCGTTTCATTTCCCTATCGTGGTGTAGGTCGTGATGCGTTCCTATGGATCAGAAGTCCCATCATACTTTGGTATGTCCGGCATCGTAAACCTCTTCGAGATTAACTCTAGTGTCGCGCTTGGTTTAAATGACAATTGTGTGTATTTCTTGGAGTCTGTACCCTTTAACACCTGCGGCATGGCCGAAATATGATCCATCCGAGCATGAAACTCCTTCGCATTCTGATCCATTTGTTCGTCATCTCTATCATGAATTTTATGAGCTCGATTTTGAAATGATCGCTCAAATTATTATTCCGAGATCCATTACAGGTACCCCCGACTCCTTCGAAATTGACCTCATCCCTTGTGGTGTTGTTGTAGGTCCTTTGCTCCGTATGATACATAGGAGCGTTGAGATGAACCAGAAATTTTTGGAAGCATCCGATAATGCTTGCTTCAATTCTATCATTACACGATCCTTCCTTGAGAGGTGGTCCATGATTTGTCACGACCCCAATTTTTCTCGGTAGGATGTCATGATGACACCTAGTCTCTACGACTAGGTAAGCCTAAAAAATAATAATTACTCTGTAGAAATAATTATCTGAATGATAAAACCAAGCTGAATAACTGATATAACCTTCCGATACAAAACATAATCTCAACAATACGCTCCCAACAACCGGTGGAACTAAGTCATAAGCTTTATAAAGTAAAACTAGGAGAACTACTACATCACTATCTGAAAGAAATACAACAGTAAAACAGAAAAAGAAAAGGGAAGGTGACTCCGAGGCATGCAGACATAGAGCAGGTATACCTTGAAGTCTCCCAAGCCATAACTCAATCAACTCTAGCGTCCAGCACGGGCATACGTAACTGGATCAGCACAAAACATATGTGCAGAAGCGTAGTATAAGTACACCACAATGATACCTAGTAAGTATCAATCCTAACCACAACAGAGTAATGACGAGGCCAAGTCAAGACATCTAGTAGGATATGAATAAGCAGTATGAAAAAGTAATACGGATATAAAATGAAAAGAGGAGAAATAACTGATACGAAACAAGATAGTAACATGAACTAATATCGGGAATTAAACATGGAAATAACATAAAATAAGCAACTAAAGAGAACTACAAAGATCATATACGGACAACAACTGCTAGAACAAGAAGAATGAAATAACAAGAAATTTTCCCACCAAAACTCTTTGCAGCATGAAATAAACAACAAGATTCACAACGAGGTACCTCCTCGTATAATCAAGAATCACGATCGAGGTACCGCCTCGTATTCACATTTCTCAATTTCAATCACAATCTTTCCTTATACTACCTCGTGAGCCCAACATTTGAAAGAGGTTTTGAAAACAATTTTCCCAAAATAGCTACACACACTATAGCCCACCTCATGATGTCGCGTGGCTTCACGTAGTTCCCTACAAGCAATACGCACATAAGTCCCACCTTATACTACAACATGCACATCAACCCCAAGCTTTATACTACCGCATACGCGTTAATATCACATTACAATAACAACTCACACCACATGTGCCCATATATCACAATTTGCCGAAAATCCACAATATCAATATTTTCACAACAATAGCACACGACTCCACCACAACGGGTACAAGAATATCAACAACAACAATGAATGTAAAAATGATAAAAAGGAAGATATTTTCAACAATAACAATTTCACCTCAACGTGATAATGACTTTCACAACATCCACACCAATAACTCAACCATGAGAGACAAGGTATAACGATGATGTTAAATAAGAATAACTCTTAATGGAAGAGATAACGTATAGCAATGACTTCAAATAGTGGGAATCCACAATGAAAGAGATATCATGAACAATAACTTCAATTTATGATAATCAACAATGAAAGAGATAACATGTATAATGACTTCAATTAATGAGAATCAATAATGAAGAGGTAGCATATAACCATAAAAGAGACAACATGTTCAACTAAAGCATAAGAGCAAATTATCAATTAGGATGTAGAAGAAGTGTTAACGAAATTATTTAAGGCATGTAAGGATAGATTGACTAAGAGAATTTAGAACATGATATGGCATTTCATTTAAAGCATGGAAATAGTCTAAGTAGCCTAAACCGGACAAATACCACGTACAACCCGTGTTCCCACTCATCACCTTGCGTACACGGATTTCACTTAGCATAATTGAATCAAACAACACCAATCCTAATGAGTAGTTCCCCCACACGAAGTTAGGCAAGACACTTACCTCAATTGGGCCAAATAAACACTCAAAAATAGCTTTTCCCTTAAAAGCCATCTCCACACAGCTCAAATCTAACCTAAATCGACTTAATATCATCAAACAATGTAAGGGTATTCAATTGCAATAGATAAAGCTAAGATCTTTACACCTTTTCCAAAAAGTCAACAAAAGTCAATCGGAGGCTTGCCCGGTCAAAACACGTGTCCAATAGTTGATTCCGTCTACCCATGATCCCACGAGTTCATATATATGATTAGTTTCCAAATCCGAGTCCAAATTGACTCTCAAAACTCAATTTCTTATTTTTTTCAAAAACTTGACAAAGTTTCTCAATTTTTCAATTTGATTCGCATGATTTTGTTGTTAAAATCTAAGATATGTTGATAAAATATGATTAGAAATAGATTAGAATCACTAACCCAAGGTTTGTAGGTGAACATCCTCTCTCCAAATCGCCTCCTACCAAGTCTAGGGTTCAAAAATGAGAGAATGAGTTCAAAAGTCCAGTCTCCGAGCCCTTTAACCAGCTATAGATGTCGCATTTGCAATACAGGGTTCACATTTGCGAACCCTCACAATTGTGGACTAGGGCTTGCATTTGCGAACCTTGACAGCCTTATGCATCATCATATTTGCGAGAAAGGCTTTGCAATTGCGAATCTGGAATATCACAAAAGCGAACAATTGTTCATAATTGCGAACACTATCCAATTTCTGCTGCCTTCGCAAATGCGAAGGAGTAGTGGCATTTGTGACAATTGCCCCTCTTCTGTCACCTTCGCAAATGCCACCTTGGTGTTCACATTTATGATACTAGAGCACCAGACACAAGATTTTGCCATTTTCAATCCAAACCACTTCGGAACATATCAGAAATCTCGGGGCTCCAAGCCAAATATCTACACAAGTCTAAATACATCATATGAACTTGATCGCACGATCAAAACACAAAAATAACATCTAAAACTATGAATCAAACATTAAAACGCATGAATTTCAAGGTAAAGTTCAAAAATTTCTAACGTTACAACTAAACGTCTGAGTCCTATCAAATCAACTTCAAAAGACACCAAAACAAGTTCTAAATACCATAGGTCTCCAAGTCCCAAATTCAAATTCCGATCTCAATAGCTAAAAGTCAACCCACGGTCAAACTTTTCAACTTTAAATTACCAAATTTTGGCAAATCAACATAAATCAACCTACGGACTTCCAAAATTAATTCCGAGCATACACCCAAGTCCGACATCACGGTAAAAAGCTATGGGAGTCATACAAATACAGTTCTGGTGCCGTTTTCACAAAATTCAAAGTTTGGTCAACATTTTCTACTTTAAACTTTTAAGTCAAGAATTAAGGGTCTAAATCAACCTGAAAGCTTCCCGAAATGAAACTAACCGACCCCGCAATTCATAAAATCATAAACACACACGTGTGAAGCAATAAAAGGGGTAACAAAGAGCAATTAAACAAAACGACTGATCGGGTCGTTACATTCTTCCCCTCTTAAAACAAATGTTTGTCTTAGAACGTGCATAAGGACATATCTGAAGAGGTGAATAGATGAGGATAACGACTCCGTATGTCGTGCTCGGTCTCCCAAGTCGCCTCCTCAATCAGATGACCTCTCCATTTAACCTTTACTGAAGCAATACTCTTTTATCTCAACTTCAGGACCTGTCGGTCCAATATAACCACATGCTCCTCAATATAAGTCAAATCCTCGTCCAATTGGACTGTGTTGAATTCTAAAATATGAGTATCACCGTAATACATCCGGAGCATAGAGACATGGAACACCAGATGAACCGCAGATAAACTAGGTGGCAAAGCAAGCTTGTAGGCTACCTCCCCAATCCTCTCAAGGATATCAAAAGGTCCGATATACCTAGGTCTCAACTTTCCCTTCTTCCCGAACCTCATCACACCCTTCATGGGTGAAACCCGGAGCAAGACTCACTCTCTAACCATGTATGAAATATTGCGAATCGTTTGATCCGCATAACTCTTCTGTCTAGATTGGGTTATACGAAGCTGATCCTGGATCATCTTGACCTTCTCTAAAGCATCTCGAACCAAATCCGTGCCTAATAACTTAGCCTCTCCCAGCTCAAACCACCCAACTGGAGAACGACATTGTCTCCCATATAGGGCCTCATAGGGAGCCATCTGAATACTCGACTAATAGCTATTGTTGTAGGAAAACTCCGCAAGTGGAAATAATTAATCCCAAGCACCCCTAAAATCCATAACACAGGCGCGAAGCATATCCTCCAATATATGAATACTGCGCTTGAACTGTCCGTCCGTCTAAGGGTTAAATGCGGTATGCCATGAAGTCGGACAATCTCACGGATATAAACCTGAGCCTGCTTCTTTGAAGAATAGGTAGTCACTACCAAAATGCAATGAGCCAACTTGGTTAACCTGTCCACAGTTAGCCATACCACGTCAAACATCTTCTGAGTCCGTTGGAGCCCAACAACGAAGTCCATGGTGACACGCTCCCATTTGCACTCGGGAATCTCAAGCCGCTGAAGCAAAACACCCGACCACTGATGCTCATACTTCACCTGCTGATGATTTAGGCACCAAGCTACATTATCCACTATGTCTTTCTTTATCCTCCTCCACCAATAGTATTGCGTCAAGTGCTAATACATTTTAGCGGCATCCGGATGAATAGAGTACCGTGAAGTATGGGCCTCCTGAAGAATCAACTCATGCAACCCATCCATGTTGGGCACACATAGTTGGCCCTGCATCCTCAAAACACTGTCATCCCCAATAGTAACCTCCTTGGCATCGCCGTTTTGAACCGTGTCCTTGAGGACAAGAAAATGGGGGTCATCATACTGATGCTCTCTGATACTGTCATATAGAGAATGCCAAGAAACCACGTAGGAAAGAACTCGTCTGCGCTTCGAAATATCGAATCTAACAAAATGGTTGGGTAAGGCCTGAACATCCAATGCTAATGACCTATCCACTGCTGGTAGATATGCTAAACTACCCAAACTCTTCGCCTTTCGACTCAAGGCACCGGCCACCATATTTGCCTTATCGGGATGATATAGAATGGTGATATCATAGTCACTATGCATCTCTAACCACCTCCGCTGCTGCAAGTTAAGATCTTTCTGTTTGAACAGATGTTGTAGACTCCAGTAGTCGGTAAAGACCTCACAAGGGACACCGTACAAATAATGCCGCCAGATCTTCATTGCATGAACAATGGCTACCAACTCCAAGTTGTGGACTGGATAATTCTTCTCATGGGTCTTCAACTGTCGAGACGTGTAGGCAATCACCCTACTGTTTTGCATCAACACCATGCCAAGGACAACACGTGATGCATCACAATACACAATATAGGACCACAAGCCCATAGGTAACACCAACACTGGGGCTGTAGTCAAAGCAGTCTTGAGCTTTTGAAAGCTCGCCTCACAATCCTCGGACCATCTGAATAGAGCACCCTTCTAGGTACATCTGGTCATAGGTGTAGCTATAGATGAGAAACCCTCTACGAAACAACGGTAAAACACAGCCAAACCAAGGAAACTCTGGATCTCAGTGGCTGAAGACGGTCTAGGCCAACTTTGCACTACTTCAATCTTCTTCACATCTACCTTGATCCCCTCACCCAACATTACATGACCCAAAAATGCCACCGAATCAAGCCAGAATTCACACTTTGAGAATTTTCCATACAACTTCTTCTCTCTCAAAGTCTGGAGCACGATCCTCAAGTGTTGCTCGTGATCTTTCTGACTCTGGTAGTTCACCAAGATATCGTCAATAAACACAATAACGAATGAATAAAGATAAGGTTGAAATACACTATTCTTTAGGTGCATAAATTTTGCTGAGGCGTTGGTCAACCCAAATGACATCACAAGGAACTCGTAGTGACCATACCGAGTCCTAATGGTAGTCTTCAGAATATCTGGATCCAGAATCTTCAACTGGTGATAACCTGACTGCAAATCAATCTTTGAGAACAACCTGACACCCTGAAGCTGATCAAACAAGGTATTAATGCATGGCAATGGATACATGTTCTTCATTGTAACCTTTTTCAACTACCGATAATCAATACACATGCGCATATAACCATCCTTGTTCTTCACAAACAACACCGGAGCACTCCACAACAACACACTAGGCCAAATGAAACCCTTATCAAACAACTCTTGCAAATGCTCCTTTAATTCGTTCACCTCCGCTGGGGCCATACGATATGGTGGAATAGAAATGCGCTAAGTACCCGGCAACAAGTCAATACCAAAATCGATATCCCTATCGGGTGGCATGCCCGGAAGGTCCGCCGAAAATACATTTGGAAAGTCTCTCACTATCAGGACTAACTCAATGATAGGAGTATCAACACTAATATCTCTCACAAAGGATAGATAAGCATTACACCCCTTCTCAACCATCCGATGAGCCTTTAGAAATGACACAACCCTGCTAGGAAGATGATCTAATGCACCCCTCTACTCCAACGATGGTAAACCTGGCATAGCTAGTATCACAGTCTTGGCATGGTAATCTAAAATAGCATGATAGGGTGACAACCAGTCCATAACCAAGATAACATCAAAGTCTATCATACTAAGCAACAATAGATCAACTCTTGTCTCAAAACCACCAATAACAACTAAACACAACCGATACACATGGTCCACACCAATAGAATCTACCACAGGCGTGGACACATAAACAGAAGAACTCAAAGAGTCACGAGATATATCGAAATACAGAGAAAGTAAGACGACCATATGAATAAGTGGATCCCGGATCAAATAAGACTGATTCATCTCTATGGCAAACCGGAACCATACCTGTAATGATCGAGTCTGAAGCAACTGCCTCTGTCCTACCCGAAAAAGCATAGAATCTGGCCTTGCCTCTAGGGTGACCTCTACCTGCCTGTCCCCCATCCCTAGCTAGTTGTGTGGGTGGACCGACAACTGGGGCAACAACCATGTCCTATGAAGTATGTGGACCTGACTGAATCCGTGAAGCCTGAGTATCCTGTGGAGGTGTACCCCTCCTGAGTCTAGGGTAGTCTCTGACTATATGATTGGTATCCACCACACTCAAAACAAGCTCTCGGTGGGCATGGCAGCTAGGACTGGCTTTGTCCTAGTCGGCTGGACTGACCGTTTAAGGCACCCCATACATGAAGTGCGCTAGAAAGTGGTTGAGCAAAGTGTGTAACTTAAGATCTTGGAACAACCGGAGCACCACTAGAAGCTGGAAGTGCTGAATGAACTAGATGGCTCACATAGCCTCTACCATGACAGGCTGTAGCCGTAGCATGACCACCACTAAATCCTCTAGTACCCCGAGGCCTCTTGGCCTCCCTATCATTTCTCTGACGACCCCGCATATCCTCCAACCTCAGTGCAATATCAACACCTGCTGATATAGAGTATCTGTTTCCAACTCTCTAACCATGTTGAATCTAATACCATAGTTGAGCCCCTCGATAAGTTAATGGACTCGCCCTCTGACTGTAGAAACCAAAGCAGGTGCATGCCTGGACAAATCACTAAATCGGACAGCATACTCTGACACTGTCATAGTACCCTGGCGCAACTGCTCAAACTCTACGCACCATGCATCCCGAAGGGTCTAAGGGAAAAAATCTCTAAAGAATAACTCTGAAAATCGAGTCCAAGTAAGTGAAGCTGCCTCAGCTGGGCTACCCTCCTCGTACACTCGCCACCACTGGTATGCCACTCCAGACAGCTAGAAAGTAGTGAAAGGAAACCCGCTTATCTCTACGATACCCATATGTAGAGAATACGGTGACACTCCTCAAAAAAACCGTGTGCATCCTCTAAAGCTAAGACACTAAAAGTATGAGGGTGGTACTTCTTTAACCTCTCGAGCCTAAGTTGCTCCTCTGCAAATGCTGTTGCCCTAACCACAGGCTGAACCCGAGCAATAGTCTGTACCGGTATAACCTTTAGGACTTGATAAACCTGGACCCGTTGCTCTGGGGTACATACCGCAAGAGTCTGTGCTCTTCCCCTAGCCTGAGATGTGGCTAGTTCAAGTGGAATCAACCTCGTATGAGTCAAGGTACCAAACATGCTCAAGAACTATGCGAGGGTCTCCTGAAGTGCTGGGGTGGCAACAGGCGCCTCGGGTGCCTGACCCCCAACTGGAGCTACGGTGGCTCCTATGTCGCAGCTCGGGCAGGTGATCTGGTTTCACCATATGCCCCTCCTTGGCCTCTGCCCCCGTCCCGGCCTCTCGAGGCTCTAGTAGGGGGAGCGGATGTCTGATCGTCAGATCTAGTAGTGCATGTCCGCACCATCCGTGAGAGAATAGAAAGTCAAAGATTCAGTTTTCGAAGTCAACTAATTCACCCGATAAGGAATCAAAGAATTGAAGTTTTCCTAATAGTTCTGTAGCCTCTCGAAGATAAGTACAGATGTCTCCGTACCGATCCACAAGACTATACTAAACCTGCTTATGACTTGTAACACCTATGAACCTACAGAACAAATACCAACTTGTCACGATCCCAAGTTTTCTCTATAGGATGTCGTGATAGCACCTAGTCTCTGTGACTAGGTAAGCCTATCAAATAATAATAACTTGGCAGAAACAATTATCAAAATGCTAAAACCAAGCTGAATAACTGATATAACCTTCCGATTCAAAACATAATCTCAACAATACGCTCCCTAAAACTGGTGGAACTGAGTTATAAGTTCTATAGAGTAAAAGTACTACATCACTTTCTGAAAGAACTACAACTCTAAAACAGAAAAAGAAAAATGAAGGTGACTCTGAGGCATGCAGACGTGGAGCAAGTATACCTTGAAGTCTCCCAAGCCACAACTCAATCAACTGTAGCGTCCAGCACGGGCAGAAGTACCTGGATCTGCACAAAATAAATGTTCAGAAGCGTAGTATGAGTACACCACAATAGTACCTAGTAAGTATCAATCCTAACCACAACAGAGTAGTGACGAGGGCAGGTCAAGACACCTGCTAGGATATGAATAAGTAGTATGAAAAAGTAATACGGATATAAAATGAAAAGTGGAGAAATAACTGATACGAAACAAGATAGTAATATGAACTAATACCGGGAATTAAACATGGAAATAACATAAAATAAGCAACTAAAGAGAACTACAAGGATCATATACGGACAACAACTGCTAGAACAACAAGAATGAAACAACAAGAAATGTTCCCACCAAAACTATTTGCAACATTAAATAAACAGCAAGGATCACAACGAGGTACCGCCTCATGTATAAGGAAATCACAAATGAGGTACCGCCTCGTATAATCAAAAAGCACAACCGAGGTACCGCCTCTTATTTACATTTCTCAATTTCAATCACTGTCTTTCCTTATACCGCATCGTGAGCCTTACATTTGAAATGGGTTTTGAAAATAATTTTTCCAAAAGAGCTACACACACTATACCCACCTTTTGATGTCGCGTGGCTTCACGTAGTTCCCTACAAGCAACACGCACATAAGTCATTCCACCTTATACCTCAACATGCACATCATTTCCAAGCCTTATACTGTGCGTCAATATCACATTACAATAACAACTCACACCACATGTGCCCATATATCACAGTTTGCCAAAAATCCACAATATCAATATTTTCACAACAATAGCACACGACTCCACCACAACGGGTACAAGAATATCAACAATAACAATGAATGTAAAAATGCTAAAAAGGAAGATATTTTCAACAATAACAATTTTGCCTCAACGTGATAACGACTTTCACAACATCCACACCAATTACTCAACCATAAGAGACAAGGTATAACCGTGATGTTAAATAAGAATAACTTTCAATGAAAGAGATACCATGAACAATAACTTCAATTTATGATAATCAACAATGAAAGAGATAACATGTATAATGACTTCAAATAATTAGAATCAACAATGAAGAGGTAGCATATAACCATAAAAGAGACAACATGTTCAATTAAAGCATAAGAGAAAATTATCAATTAGGATGTAGAACAAATGTTAACGAAATCATTTAAGGCATATAAGGATAGATTGGCTAAGAGAATTTAGAACATGATATGACATTTCATTTAAAGCATGGAAATAGTCTAAGTAGCCTAAACCAGATAAATACCACGTACAACCCATGTACCCACTCATCACCTTGCATACACGAATTTCACTTAGTACAATTGAATCAAACAATATCAATCCTAATGGGTAGTTACCCCACATGAAGTTAGGCAAGACACTTACCTCAACTGGGCCAAATAAACACTCGAAAATAGCTTTTCCTTTAAAATCCGCCTCCACACGGCTTAAATCTAACCTAAATCGACTTAATATCATCAAACAATATAAGGGTATTCAATTACAATAGATAAAGCTAAGATCTTTACACTTTTTTCAAAAAGTCAATAAAAGTCAATCAGAGGCCCGACCGGTCAAAACCCGGGTCCAATAGTAGATTCCGTCTATCCATGACCCCACGAGTTCATATATGTGATTAGTTTCAAAATCCGAGTCCAAATCGACTCTCAAAACCCAATTTTTAATTTTCAAAAATTTGACAAAGGTTCACAATTGTTCACTTTGATTCAGGTTTTGCCAGACACCAGGTTTTACCATTTTCAGTCCAAATCACTCTGGAACATGTCCGAAACTCATCCGAGCCCTTGAGTCTCAAAACCAAACATCCGCACAAGTTTAAAAATATAATACGAACTCGCTCGCGTGATCAAAACAGAAAAATAACATCTAAAATTACGAATCGAACACTAAAACACATGAATTTCAAGGTAAAGTTCAAAAACTTCTAAAGTTACAACTAAATGTTCGAATCCTATCGAATCAACTCCAAACTACACCAAATTTTGCCTACAAGTCTAAATACCATAACATACCTATTCCAAGTCCTAAATTAAAATTCTGAGCGTGATAGCTAAAAGTTAACCCATGGTCACACCTTTCAATTTCAAATTGCCAAATTTTGTCAAATCAATATAATCAACCTACGGACTTCCAAAATCAATTTTAGGCATACGCCCAAGTCTAAAATCACTATAAAAAGCTATCGTAGTAAATAAAAAATATTGTTTTGGTGTCGTTTTCACAAAAGTCAAAGTTTGGTCAATATTTTCTAATTTAAACTTCTAAGTCATGAATCAAGGGTCTAAATCGACCCGAAAGCTTCCCGGAACGAAACTAACCGACCCTGCAAATAATAAAATCACAAAAACACATGTGTAAAGTAATAAAAGGGGTAACATGGTGCAATTACAAAAAACAATTGATCGGGTCGTTACATTATTGCTCTTTGCTGCTGCCTCAGGAGGTTAACCGTTTCCGCAACATGTTCATCCTCCATATCAGCAAGAATTGGGCCTCGCACATGTTGAGGATATTGTCCTTCTCGAACTGGGGTTGTCTCATCCCCATCATTGTGGGTTTCACTGATGGAATCATCATGATAAGACACCTCTTCCCATTCATCGTGTGCTCCAATGTTGTGAACGTTGTTGACATCGTTGGTTTCCATATCTGACTTTTACTTAAGAAAAAACTAACATTCATTAGTAACAAACAATTGGATCAAAGCAATTACGCAGCTATCTATGCCCCACGGTGGGTGCCAATATTTACCCGTAAAACGGTACAGTTGAATTTATAGCGTAGTTATGATACAGATTTAAAGGATTGACATCGAATAGAATTTAATGAGCAACCATTACAAAGAATATGTGCATTCAAAGCCAGTCGTTATGCACCCATCAATGACATTTTTATTCTCATTCAAGAGGAGCTTGAATTTAGGAGCTTGTCTCCCTAAGAATAGCTATAAGTATCAGATTGGAAACTCTTGTAGGGACATGAAATATTCTGTACAGAAAAGCTATAACATACTGTTTTACGCTCAATCTAAAGAATTTTGTCATTGCTTTATCATTGCTTCTGCTTTTGCCTTAGGAAAGACCGAGCTTAGAATTAGGCTTGCTATTTTCTCTAATTTCAATCGCTAATCTCATTTTTGTTCTAATTGTTTTTTAATCATTTTTGGGTCAAATCGATTCTGTTATCTATAAACCATGCTATAAATTCAACTGTATCATTTTACGGGTAAACAATCCAAAGATTAGTAAACCAACAAGGGATAAGGAGGTACTAAATTTTTATCCCAAGATTATTTCTGCTTGTCCATCATACCTAACAACCACTAAACATTGTCCTTTTAAAACAAATAGAGTATTTGAGATGTGTTAAACCTCTTTTAAAAAAAAGTGTTACCTATTTTTGAAGGGTCTAACTGTTAGGATAAAAAGAAAAGGTGTAAAGCAAACTTTGGGGACGATAAATCAGACGATACAAAAAAGTATATTAAAAGAGGCATAATATTTTAATATGGTTTGGTCAATTGACCTATATCAATCAACTAATATAGAACAAATTATGAGAAAATAAATTCTCTCCCTAAACAAGACGTCTTAATGACTATATTGTGGATAGTATTTTATTTTTTGGGTAAAAGAAGGATCCTCAATTTATAGAGATCCATAATCTTTTCCTACAAGAAAAATATCTGTTAAATATGGAAGAGATCTATATTTTCCTCTAAGAAAAAGTAAAACTCAATTATGGTAAATTATTTTTCTTTCCTTCAATAAAAGGTAAAATTCAATATGGTAAGAAAATCAGGGCTAACCCTAACAGTTCTCCCATGTGGCATGCATTTTCTTGACAAAGCATAACTCGTCTTCTTCATATAATATTTGTGCGTTAAAATTGAGCACGTATTAAATATATTGGAGCATTGCGTTAAAAATAAGTAAGGTTAAAAATGGAGCCCATGTGTTAAAAGTAAGCACATGTTAAAAGTGAAACTCATGTGTTAAAAGTAAGCATAAGTTAAAAATTGGAGCCCATAAGTATGAGTTAAAAATAGTTTTTGTTTTAAAGATGGAGCAATAGGAATATTAAAAAATATTGTTGAAACTTTATCTCCATATTTAATACTTTAACAATTGTCTTGTCGTCAAATTGATTGTTGCTTGATCTGAAACCGCATTGAACCTGTCTTCAATATCACTAAACCATTGACTCTCATACCACTTTTTGTGTTATGACCGGAATCCTAATCACGAGGCCGTGATGGCGCCAAACATCCACTTGCTAGGCAAGTCTACGTCAATCATAGAGTTAACCAATTTTAACACTTTAAAAAAGAATAATAATAATTAATGATTGGTAAGAACTGAAATACATATGATAAATCCATAATTAACACGGTCTATACTAATCCTAGAAATTCAAAGTCACAAGTATATGAGCGACTAGAATACTACAAATATAGTCTAAAATAAAATACAAGTGTCTGAAACTAGATAAACAATAAAAACAAGGTAGAAGGGGACTTCAGGGACTGCAGACGCCAAGCAGCTCTACCTCAAGTCTCCCGGGCAAGTCAGATCCGAGTGAACTTCTCTATGCACCCTAGGACCAATATCGAAATCTGCACAAGAAGAGCAAAATTATAGTATGAGTACGACAGACCCCATGTACTCTGTAAGTATCGAGACTAACCTCAATGAAGTAGTGATGAGGCTATGATAAGACACTCACTATAAACTTGTATGAATAATAATAAAAGAAAACGGAAATATAGATGAAACAGTAAACTCCTAAGAATAGGACCCGAAGGTCAACTAACAGAGGGCCCCAGATAGCATCATCTCAAAATAATTAAATCACTGTAGCATAATAAGATATTACAGCTACAAACATTACAACATGTCATACTCCATTGCGGCACACAACCCGATCCCTACATTTATCACAATATCTGTTGCGGCATGCAACCCGATCCCAGTATCATAAAAATATCTGTTGCAGCGTGCAACCCAATCCTATTATCAATTAATTTCAATACTGTTGTAGTGCGGAACCCGATCCCAATATCAACTCATTAACATGAACAACTCAACACAACCAATAACGTAATCTCAACACAAAAAGTACCAAAGCGTACAAAGCACCAATGATCTACTAGTACAACAGTGAATAACCAATACCTCGTACTCATTAACCTCAAAAATTCATTAATACAAGAACAACTAAAGGACTCACACAATTGAGTATAACATAATAAAGTGCAAGAAGTAAGGTAAAAGCAATAAAGGCAAGTAAAGGCATGAAACAGTGAAAATATCCAACTAGTACAGGTGAAAGCATATAGCAAGTAAGCAAATATTGATCAAGGAATAAGTAACAAGAACAAGCAACAGTTGAATGACATATGATAAATAAGGCATAAATAATAGTTAATGACATGTATAAATCAAGGAATATAACGAGACATAACATGGTATATCTAATGACATAAAGGTAAATAACCCAACCTGCATGCTTTGGCCCATAAAAACGCATATACGCTCGTCACCTCACATATACGTCGTCCCCACGTATATAGATCAAACAAGTTATAATTCCCTCAAGTCAAGGTTAAACATGACACATACCTCTTTTCGCAACCAAATCAATAATCAACCACTTCTTTTCCTTTCGAACAAGTCTCCAAACTAACCAAATCTAACCAATTATCATTCAAACAATTCAAAATAAGCATTAGAAACTACCCACGAATGAAAAAAGTTCAATCTTTGATAAAATTGAAAAAGTAAACAAACATTAACCCCGAGCCCGCTTGGTTAGAATTCAAGATCTGTACCAAATCCCGATTATACATTTGCCCCCGAGCTCGGATATGTGATTTATTTGAAAATCCGATCTCAATTTGAGGTTTAAATCTCAATTATACAAAATCGCTAAATTCTACCTAGAACCCCTAATTTCTACCATGCAATTCCTAGATTTGATGTTAAATATTCATGAAAAGTAATGGGAATTGATTGAAAACTAGTTAAAGTTGCTTACCAATGATTTTGGGAAAATAATATCTTAAGAAAATCGCCTCTTAGTGTTTAGGGTTGAAAAATATAGTGAAATGAGCTAAGTCCCGACTTTCCCCTCTTTTACCCAGATGTAGATATCATAATTGCGAACCCTTTTTTGCAAATACCTAGCCCGAATTTGCAAAACACTGATCGCAAAAGAGACCAGTGCAATAGTCATGCAAAAGTCGGAAATGCGACAAAACCTTCGCATTTGCGAAGGACACCCCCTTCACATATGCGAGCCAAGATTCACAAATGTTAAGCTTCCAACACAACATTGTATTGCAAATGTGATGCTAGAGTCACAAAAGTGAAGACAGTAAACTTCACAAAAGCCACTCATTATTCGCAAATGCGAAGACACAGCCCCCAGCCCATGTTCACAAAAGGAGGTCTGCAACTAATCACCATCAACTGCTGGGCACCAGGAGATGCATAACCATCCAAACTTATCCAATACTCACCGTATCATCATCTGTTCATATCATAATCCGTCCTTATTCCTTCATTTCATTTCAACACCTTTCAATTTTCGTTGCGGCATGCAAACCACTCCCCAAACAATTTCAATCACCAACATAAACAATTCAATAACAATATTTACAAAATATCTACATCAAGAAGGTAAATGCACAAGACAGTAAAGAACCACAGAATAATCGGAGAATCTCTAACATCTCGAAATCTCAAACTTTACCAATTCATCGGTACATAACAGTTAAACAGCTCACGCAAGTGAAACCGCATTATAGAGTGCAACAATACTACAAAAACAATAGAAACAGATAAAACACGTGACAATTAAGATATGCAATTAAGGCAAGTAGAAACAGATTGCAAATAAGAAAAAATAATATGAGGAACGAACAAACTAAGGCAAAGTAACAATTAAATGACAAGTAACAAATATAGCATAGAAGTCAAGTAATGAAATATAACAATTAAAGAATGAAGCAAGAGATATCATGAAATAAATGAAACATGAAAATAAATATCTGATTCCCGCATGCTAAATCCCATAACGGCGTTTATACACTCGTCACCTCGCATGTAATGACACGACCGGTTATTTTGCTTTCTAGATCCCTATTCCCCTAAATAAGACTCCTCGTATGTGCTTTTACTGCTTTATGACTTGCGGGGTGGGTTAGTTCGGGGTTTAAAAGGGGTCGGGTTGAAATCGGAACACTTAGTTCCTTAATATTGACTTTAAAAGGTTAATTTTGACTTGGGTTAATATTTCTAGTAAACGACCTTACAACCAGGATTTGACAATCCTAATAGCTTCGTATGAACAATTTGGACTTGGGCATATGTTCGGATCGGGTTTTGGATGACTCGGGAGCGTTTCGGCGCATAAAGTTGAACGTTGGTGTGTTGGAGGTTTTAAAGTTCCTTAAATTTGGTTTGGAGTAGGTTTTGGTTTTATCGAGGTCCGTTTGGAATTTCGAGCCTAAGAATAGTTTTGCACGGTGATTTAAGACTTGCACACAAAATGTTATGTCATTCCGAGTAGTTTAAGTATGATTCGGCGCGTTCGAAGTAAGTTGGAAGAACTTGAAGTTCACATATTGATTCGATTTGGTTTGGAGTGTGATTCTTCATTTTGATGTTGTTTTATGGGTTTCGAGGGTTCAAGCGTGTTTGTTTTATGATGACAAACTTGTTGGTATGTTTAGATGGGGCTCGAGGGCCCCAGGTGACATTTGGACGATGCGCGGAAGTCGTTTGGACTTGGAAGAATTGGCTGAAACATCAGGCTTCTGGTACAACCGCACCTGCGAGGCAATGGCCGCAGGTGTGAGCTCACAGAAGCAGCCTGGGATGATGGTAGGCTATAATCTCATGTTTTAGTCGCTTATGCACTCTAATTCACTGCACTTTAATTGTGTTGAGCTTTAATTGCTAGTATTTTGCACTTATTGCGTATTTGATGCCTTGTAGGAATGATTTCGAGTTATGTAGATGTTGTGGAGCTAAATCAAATAATTGGAGCTTTGAAGTCTGAGTATATTTTCATAGTTTATAGCTTGATTGCTATCCAAGACGATCAACAGTTGAGAATTATGTGTTTAAAACTAAAATTAACTAAGAGCCTAAACTATTGACTAATGACAATCCACAAGTAATGAGCAAAGGAAGATATCAATGAGAGAAAAAAAGGGTTGATAGGATAGGTGCAAGATAATTGTCTGGGATTTAACTCTAGATAATTCACTTCTAATGTTCAAGTGAGTCTCTCGAATTCACTCGATTATTATTTCAAATGTTTAGTAAAAACTCCTCTCTCGATTAAGTCTCAACTTTACAAGATGAACCAGTTTAAGCTCAGTGAAGATATGCAAGAATGGATTAAGCTGGGATTGTGTTCGGGGGTCAAGGATCACTTCTGGACGTCAAAAATAAAGGAAGAAGCAACACTCTGATGAAATGCACTAATGCCACGCACCCTGCATAGCATAGTGTGACGCATAAGTGCAAATATGCGTTAGAAATTTGAGAAGTTCAGTGACTTGTAATTTTTTGGGTTGACAGAAAAATACACTAATACTAGGCATATTGCGTAGCATCAGTACAAAATTTTGTCAGACAAGCTAAGTTCAGAGAGTTTACAACCGATAAATAGCACTAATGCTACGCACACTACTACACACAGTGCGACACATGAAAAGCAATAAGTTTGCAAGTTTTTCTATTTTGGCTAGGAAAGGGAGATTTCGTCTAGGTCCGACCGTACTTGATATAAATACATGGAAAAATGTTATTTTCTGGACTTTTGACATATTTTAGACCTAATGAGGGTAAGGAAGAGTGGGAGAAGTGAAAGCACAAGGAATTCATCATTCAATCCTCACTCAAGACACGAGTTTGGATCATTTTATGTTTTTCTATACTTTAAACATATTTGTGATTAATTACTCCATGTCTATGGAGTAGTTCCCTTTAGAGTTTGATGGATTTGGTGTATTTATATTTGTTTTTGGATATTAACTCTAGTTTTATGTATTGAAGCATTTTTGGATGATTTAATTTTTGCATTTATATTCACTTGTTCATGTGATCGAGAGAGGCATAACTTGTGATATCTTTGCACTATAATGTTGGGTGGATTCATTAATTCTTCTTAGTAATCGAAAGAGGCTAGTTGAAGCATTGATTAAATCTATTTAGGAGGATAATCGAGAGAGGTTCTCCTAAAGACCAATCCACTATGCATTCTTGCATATCTTCACTGAGCTTAAATTGATTCATCTTGTGAAGTTGAGACTTAATCGAGAGAGGAGTTTCTATTAAACATTTGAACTAATAATTGAGTGAATTCGAGAGACTCACTTGAACATTAGAAGTGAATTATATAGAGTTAAATCCCAGACAATTATCTTGCACCTATCCTATCAACCCCTATTTTCTCTCATCGATATCTTCCTTTGCTCATTACTTGCGTCGATTGTCATTAGTCAATAGTTTAGACGCTTAGTTAATTTTAGTTTTAAATACATAATTTTCAACTGTTGATCATCTTGGATAGCAATCAAGCTATAAACTACGAAAATAATGTTTAACTCCAATCCATATGGATACGATATTCTATTATACTATATTTGACTAGCGAGCATATTTAAGTATGTGTTTTGCACTGGTCAAATGTTGGCGTCGTTGCCGGGGATTGGAAATCAATAGTGTTTGAAATAGTTTGTAGTGCTAATTTAGGAATGTTTCATTTTTATTTTATTTTTCTCTTTGTATGTTTGGTGTTCTTTGACTGTGTGTAGGCTACAGGTTAGATTGGTGCATTGCGTGATTTTCTAGTAAAGAAGTGCTACCAAATGAACCAGAGATCGAAAAACAACTACGACAGCTGAGGAAGGAAAGAACTCTCCTCGAGAATATAGAGAAGGTTGGGCAATCCTCAACCAAAGAAACTATGGCTGGAGATGATGATAATGTAGATTTGTCTGCGAGAGAAGTAGCCCAACGAAGAAAACAAGTTGCACGGGATGCTGAGGAAGCAGCGATTAGAGATGCACAGATTATCTATGAAGAGGAGAGAGCTCGGAGAATTGCTCAAAATCAGCCCTTAGCTGCATCCCAGTTCGAAAACATAGCTCCCTGTGCTAGGATACCACTTGATGATTACGCTAGATCGGTCTACAACTTGGGATTATCAAGTATTAAACCATCTCCAGTTGCGGCTAACAATTTCGAGTTGAAGCAAGGGTTGCTTCAAAAACTTCAAAACTGTTGCGTCTTTAGAGGAAGATGAATGAAGATCCAAACAACCATCTAATGAACTTAGAGGAGATTATGAACACCTTTCAATACAATGTGTGTCACAAGATGTAGTTTACTTAAGGGCATTCCATTTCACACTCAGAGATGATACAAAGCAGTGGCTTCGAAGTTTGCCTGTGGGATCAATTAGAGCATGGGATGAGATGACCAGAAAATTTCGTGATAAATATTTCTCATTAGCTAAGATGGGCAAGTTTAGTAGAGAAATCTATAACTTCTGCCAGAAAGATACTAAAACTATGTTTGAAGCTTGGGAGAGGTTTAAGGAGATTGTTCGAAAGTGTCAACATATCGGAATTGAACTCTGGATGCAACTCCAGGATGTTTGGGATGGATTGACGCTGGCCTCACGTAGAACATTAAGTAATGCAGTTGGAGGCCCGTTGATGAAGAAAACTCCAAAGGAGATAGTCACAATTCTAGATGAGTTGTCTGAAGATGAAAACCAGTTTCCTTCTGAGAGTGCCGAAAGAAGAAGATCAACTGGTGTTCATTAAGTTGATACTAATACATCTGTGCATGCACTGCTTGATGCTAAGGCCAAAGAAAAATAGAGGCTGACCTTTGCTTCGATACAAAGTAAGCCTCATGCAGCATGTGATATATGTGCAAGAGGACACCCTACTCATGAGTGTAAAGCCTCAATCGAGGAAGTGAATGTTATGGGGAATTATAACTCAATGCAATGAGTCAGAAGCACCCCGGTTTTCATGGAGTTTACCTGGGGGTACTGCAAATGCATGGAAACAAAACAACCCCTAATTCCAGGTACAAGGAGCTCCTGGTTTTGTGAATCAGCCGAGGCCGCAGTTTCAGTCTCAGCATTCCAATCAACCTAGTTTAGAAGATCTAATTAAAGCCTTCATTGTCAACACAGATGAGAGGCTAGATGCTCATGGGGCAGCAATTCAAAATCTAGAGAAGCAAGTGGGACAAATTGCAATAATATTGTTTGAGAGAACTCTAGGAATTCTCCCAGCTGATACTGAGAGAAATCCTAAAGAAACGATGAATGTTGTGACCTTGAGAAGTAGGCAAGTGTTGCATGTCCCCACTCCAATCCAAAAAGAGAGTGTACCTGAAAAAGAAAGTGGGGAGCAGCTGAAAATTGAAGTTGATATAAAGAAGAAAGGCAAGAAGGGAGTAGAGAAAAAGAAGAAGGAGGAAACTTCAAGAAAGAAGGAACATGAAGAGAGCAAGCATATGCCTGCTCTACCTTTTCCCCAAAATCTATATAGAGAAAAGCTGGACAAGCAGTTTGAGAGATTTCTGGATGTGCTGAAACAGGTTAATGTAAACTTACCATTCACAAGAGTGCTTTCACAAATGCCAGCTTATGCCAAATTCTTGAAGGAGGTCCTTACAAAGAAGAGGAAGATAGAAGAGTGTCAGTGATCAAGCTCACAGAGCATTAGAGTGCAATATTGCAAAATCAACTCCCACAAAAGTGTGGAGATCCAGGGAGTTTTACTATACCTTGCTCTTTAGGCACTATTAATTTTGATAAGTATTTATGTGATTCTGGTGCCTCAATTAACTTAATACCATTGTCTATTTATAGGAAACTGGAGAAGGAGATTGGAGAGATAAGGTTGGTGCCAATATCTTTGCAGTTGGCAGACCAAACAACTATAACACTTGAAGGGATAGTGGAAGATGTGTTAGTTCGGGTGGATAAGTTCGTCTTTCCTATGGATTTCATAGTGGTGAAGATGGAGGAGAACAAGGAGGTCCCCCTAATCCTAGGAAGACCATTCTTAGAAAAGGGTAGAGCAATCTTAGATATACACGAGAGAAGACTCATGCTTAGAGTGGGTGAGGAGACTGTGACTTTTGAGGTGAATGTAGAAACGGGGGTGAAAAAGGAGAAGCCAGCTTCAAGTGTTGAGTGAAAAGTGAAGAACTCGAAAGAGAAGGCCACGATGAGTAAGAAAGATAAGTGTGGGGTGTACCCCAAGAAGGCTGAGAAGAAGTTGTCTGCATGGATATGTGCACTAGTTCGGGCGAGAAGAATGGAGCCCGACTTTGATTCAGGCCCCGACTAGATGTTCAGGGAAGCTTCCTTTACCTTATGCTTTTTAATTGTGTGACATGGGGACATGCCACAACTTAAAGTGTGGGTGGGAGAATATTTGTATGTTGTATGTATATTAGTTTCTTTTTGTTAATTGTAGTAGTTAGAGATAGAAAAAAATTGAAAAAACCATAAAAATTTTAAAATTTTCGATTTTTCCCGACGATGGATATTATTCGACAGATTTCTTGAGGCATTAAAGTCGAACGAAAAAGAAAAAAAGATTTTCTTTTGTTAGGTAGTGTAACAATTTCCCCTTGGTTTTTTTTTGTGCCGTGGTTCTTTTCCAAAGGTTTTGTTTGAACCGGGTGTAGTTAGTTTTTATTTTTGTTAGGAGTAGGAAACCTTGTGCTATGTTTTGAAATGGAAGCAGTATCTCTTAACTTTATTATGCCTTGATAATAGTGAGTGCTTTAGTTGTGACGCTTAGGCTCAGTTTTTGACTCTTGTATAAGTACCTTAAATTGTATGATCTTAACTTGGCTTAACTGCTTTGACTAGAATGTCTTGATGAGTCTGATCTTGAGTGAGTTATGTGCCATGTAGGTGTGAGGTTTTGTGTTATTCTGTGCATTGCATTGGATGTCTAGAACTTGCCCCGTGTGTTTGCAAAGCGAAATAGTAGTTTTATTCAGTCTTAGACGTGATATAGACATTTCTCTGTTGAGCCAGTTATATGCTTTTACCCACCTAATTGTATGAATCTTTGTTAACCCCTTTGAGCCTATAATCCTATTTCGTTGGCAACCACATTACAAGCCTTACCCATTTGATTGAATTGACCATCTATTTAAACCTTGTAACCTCTTGTGAGTACTTGAATTTGTTATGAACTTTGTAAAAGTTGAAGTATGGGGTGTTGGTTTGGCTTTTAAGTGGAACTATTGAATTAAGGAGAAAGGTGCACTGTTTTGAAAAAGATGAGAGCCACTTGAATTGAATAAGGAAAGAAAAAGAAAAATAATTGTATTGTTGTGAAAAATATTCCTTGATAGTGGTAACTCTTGATGTATTTGTGCTTAAAGAAGTAGGAGTTGATGTATATTGATGTGAAGGTGGAGTTATGGTTTGACATAAGTGTGGGGTTTTGAACGAGTAATTATGTATTAAAGTGCTTAGGGAGGCGTAGTCACTCTTATATTTAAATGTATCCTACCCGTCCCGCAGCATACAATACAACCACTAAAGTCCTACTTGATCCTTGACCGAATGAGCTCAATTAGTAGAGTAGTAAACTAAGGGCAAGCCTATGGTACGTCTTTTGTTGCATATGAATGTTGTTTATGAGAGTGAGTGAATTCTTTCTATCTTGAGTTCCTAATTGGTCTTAACTTTTATCGTGTGTGGAACTACTCTCTATTGTTGAGGCTAGGATGTTACGGTATTGTACTTAGTCTATTTTAAATATTTTAAGTATAGTTTGATTGCTCGAGGACGAGAAATGGTTTAAGTGTGGGGTGTTGATGGTAGGCTATAATCTCGTATTTTATTCACTTATTGCACTCTAATTCACTGTATTTTAATTGTGTTGAGCTTTAATTGGTAGTATTTTGCACTTGTTGTGTATTTTATGCCTTGTAGGAATGATTTCGAGTTATGTAGATTTGTGGAGCTAAATCAAATAATTGGAGCTTTGAAGTCTGAGTAAATTCCCAATGGATTAAGCTGGGATCATGTTCGGGGGTCGAGGATCACTTATGGACATCAAAAATCAAGGAAGAAGCAACACTATGAGGAAATGCACTAATGCGACGCACCATGCGTAGCACAGTGTGACGTATCAGTGCAAATGTGCAAAATTTGAGAAGTTCAGAGACTTGTAATTTTTGGGTCTGACAGAAAAATACACTAATGCTAGGCATAGTGCGAGGCATAGTGCATAGCATCAGTACAAAATTTTGTCATACAAGCTAAGTTCAGAGAGTTTACAACCGAGAAATTGCACTAATGCTACGCACAGTGCGACGCATGAAAAGCAATAAGTTTGCAAGTTTTCCTATTTCGGCTAGGAAAGGGAGATTTCATCTAGGCCCAACCCTACTTTGTATAAATACAAGGAAAAACGTTATTTCTTCACTTTTGACATATTTTAGTCCTAAGGAGGCTAAGGAAGAGTGGGAGGAGCAAAAGCACAAGGAATTCATCATTCAATCCTCACTCAAGACACGAGTTTGGATCGTTTTATGTTTTTCTATACTTTAAACATATTTGTGATGAATTATTGCATATCTATGGAGTAGTTCCCTTTAGGGTTTGATGGATTTGGTGGATTGATATTTGTTTATGGATATTAACTCTTGTTTTATGTATTGAAGCATTTTTGGATGATTTAATTATTGCATTTATATTCACTTATTTATGTAATCGAGAGAGGCATAACTTGTGATATCTTTGCACTATATTGTTGGGTGGATTCATTAATTCTTATTAGTAATCGAAAGAGGCTAGTTGAATCATTGATTAAATCTAGTTAGGAGGATAATCGAGAGAGGTTCTCCTAAATACCAATCCACTACACATTCTTGCATATCTTCACCGAGCTTAAATTAGTTCAACTTGTGAAGTTGAGACTTAATAGAGAGAGGAGTTTCTACTATACATTTGAACTAATAATCGAGTGACTTCGAGGGACTCACTTGAACATTAGAAGTGAATTATCTAGAGTTAAATCTCAGACAATTATCTTTCCCCTATCTAATCAACCCCTATTTTCTCTCATTGATATCTTCCTTTGCTCATTACTTGCATCGATTGTCATTAGTCAATAGTTTAGACTCTTAGTTAATTTTAGTTTTAAACATATAATTCTCAATTGGATCATATTGGATAGCAATCAAGCTATAGACTACGTAAATACTGTTTAACTTCAATCCATGTGGATACGATATTATATTATACTATATTCGACTAGCGAGAATATTTAAGTGTGTGTTTTGCGCTCATCATGGGGCTGTGGCCTGTAGACCGCAGAAGCGAAGGGAGTTCCGCAGAAGCGCACTCGATTCTGCAATGAAGGGACAGCAGGTGCAAGATGAGGTTGGCCAGGCCTGGACCGCAGATGCGACATAGTTTCCGCATAAGCGGTTTCGTAGAAGCGGGAGACCATCCGCAGATGCGAAATCACTTAAGGCAGTGAGGTCATTTAAGACAGACTTAGACCATTTTTTTTATTCATTTTTTTCATCCCTTGGGCGATTTTGGAGCTTTTGGAGCTTTTGGAGAGGGATTTTCACCTAGCTATTAGATGTAAGTAATTTCTATCCACTGTATGTTAACTAGATAGATTATGGGTGGATTGTAACATGAAAAATTGTGAAAATTTTGGGTTTAGTTAGAAAAACCTAGGTTTTGATAAAAATGGGATTTAGCCACGAAAATAATTATGGAATTAGATGAAGATTATATATTTGAGTTCGTGAGGTTACAGGTAACAATTATCTTCAAACATTTGCGAAATCCGGGCACATAGGCCTAGGGGTGAATTTTAGGAATCTTCCAATTGGGGTTGGGTAATTAGTCTAATAGTTAAATTATGAACTTTTGAACATGTATTGATTAATTTATATAATATTTGACTAGTTTCGGATTGTTCGGTACCGAGTTGAGGCTTTAGAACAAATTTGTGGGTTGGAAAGTGAGCTTTGATACGAGGTAAGTCTCTTTCCTAATCTTGTAAGAGGAAATTTACCTCATAGGTGATTTAATTTACTATTTTCTTCTAAATGTGGGGGCTACGTACGCACGAGGTGACGAGAGTCCGTGCGTAGCTACTAATTATACTTATGTCCGGGTAGTTAAGACCCAAATCATGAAATACTTGTAATGTTTTCACCCTACTTGTTAATTAAAGTGCCTAAATTATATTGGAACTTGATAAAGAAACTGTAAAACACCGAATTTCACTTACTTGAGTTTTGGCAGGACACTTGACCGTTAATAGAAATTGTGCTTCTTTGTGTATTAGCCTTGTAATAGCTTTTAAATCGGATTTTCATAAAGTATCCTCTCTTCTTGTGGAGCGGGCCGAACGCCTCAGCTAGTAGAACAGTTGCATCTATGGTTCGTGCCTCTTGACCCTCGGCAGTGTACACATTATTTTGGATCGGGACGTACGACTTCGGCATAAATTGTGCGTGATAATACACAGAGCCTAATTATACTTGATATTATTTTATGGTTTGAGAGGTTAAAAATTATAAATGACAGAAATTGGCTTGGAATTTACTATTAGTGAAAGAATTATTTATCCACTGCTTGATATTGTGTTATTATTATCATTTACATAACCCATGCTTATATAAAATTCCTGTATTTTATTGTTAACCCATAGTAAGTGTCGATGTCGACCTCTCGTCACTACTTCTTCGAGGTTAGACTAGATACTTATTGGATACATGTTGTTTATGTACTCACGCTACACTTCTGTAATAATCGTGCAGGATCTGAGGCATGTGCATCTGGCAGTCATACAGGTGCGCACCCCCGTTACCCCGAGGCATAGTGGTGAGCTGCTTCCTGAGCCGTTCTGCAATACCTAGAGTCTCTCTTTTGTATCTCTTTGCTGTCTACTTTATTTCAGACAGTAGTTAGAGTTTTGGATATTCTACTAGTTGCTCATACACTTGTGACACGAGGTCTTGGGACACATACTAGTAGACTTTATGGTTTTGGAGTATTTATGTCACTATTAAAAAGAGCAATCACATGGTCAGTTCACTGTTGGCTTGCCTAGCGGCAACGTTGGGCTCCATCACGGCCTATAGGAGAAATTGGGTTGTGACATCGCATATACGTTGTTTCCCCACACAATTCACATAGCAAATTATTCAACAAACCCTAATTCCCTCAAGTCAAGGTTAGACACAACACTTACATCGCTCCGCGGACAAAGCAATCAATCAACCACAACCTTGCCTTTTGAACAAGTCTCCAAATCAACCAAATCTAGAAATTTATCGATCAAACGATATAAAATAAGCTTTAGAAACTACCCATTAATGAAAGAGGTTCAATTTTGATCATTTTCAAAAAAGTCAATAAAAGTCAACCCTAGGCTCGCTTGGCAAAAACCCGAGGTTCGGACTAAAACCCGATTACCCATTGACCCCCGAGTCCGGTTATGTGATTTGTTTCGAAATCTGACCTTAATTTGCGGTGTAAATCTCAATTTTACAAAAATCCCCAATTTCTACCCAAATCCCTAATTTCTACCATAGAAATCCTAGATTTGATATTGAAATCTCATGAAAAGTAATGGGGAATTAAAAGAAAGTGGATTAGAGTTGCTTATCAGTGATTTCGGGTAGAAATGTCTCTTGAAAAATCGCCTCTAGAGCGTTTAGGGTTGAGAAATGGTGTAAAATGAGCTAAGTCTCATTTTTCCCTCTTTTACCCAGCTGCACATGTCGCAATTGCGATGTCTTGTTCGCAATTGTGAGCAATCGCAAATGTGACCCATGTATCAGAAGCCCAACTATCGCAATTGCGACAAATTGATCGCAAATGCGAAAAACCAACCTTCGCAAATGCAGCCAGATTCTTTGCAAATGTGAAGATGTCTAATTTTACAAGGCGTGGCAAATGTGACCAAAATGCTCGCAAAAGCAACCCTAGCCAGTTCGCAAATGTGAACCATTGGCTCACAAATGCGAGGTTACCCAATCCAAGGCTCTTCTCGCAAATGCGAGCTCTTGTTCGCAAAAGCGAGGCTCCCAAATGCGAGCCAGACTGTTACAACCCATATTCACGTACCTTAGATCATGCCATAAGTTAGTCGACGTAAATCCAAGAAGAGATTATCTTTG
>AWOL01S0043152.1:3819-29290 GCA_000715115.1 Nicotiana otophora
TCTAACTTCAGGACCAAGTGTCCTTAATTTTTGAACTTCCACTCTAAGTTCAGGACCAATTGTCCTTAACTTATGCGCTTGTTACTTTAAGTTCATGACTAATTATCCTTTAATTTATGAGCTAACAAGTCTAAGTTCAGGACCAAGTATCCTTAACTTTTGAACTTGTAACTTTAAGTTAAGGACATCCTGTCCTTAACTTTTGAATTCGCAATTCTAATTTCAGGACCAAGTATCCTTAATTTTTGAACTTCCACTCTAAGTTCAGGATCAATTGTCCTTAACTTATGCGCTTGTTACTCTAAGTTCGTGACTAATTGTCCTTTAATTTATGAGCTAGTAAGTCTAAGTTTAGGACCAAGTGTCCTTAACTTTTGAACTTGTAACTGTAAGTTAAGGACATCCTGTCCTTAAATTTTGAATTTGCAACTCTAACTTCAGGACCAAGTATCCTAAACTTATGACCTTGTTACTGTAAGTTCAGGACCAAGTGTCCTTAATTAGGAATTGAGAACTAACTTATAAACTTTCTAACTCTGATATTTTCAAAATTTTCAGGGGACAAACTGATATATATGCTGAGGATAATGGTGTGAGAAAGAATCCATATAAATTGTACCATCAAAAAATCAGTAGAAAAATGTTCTTCCTTGAGCTTGCAGATAGTAGCTTTCTACTTGATGATAAAGTTTGATAATTCACAAGGCATTTGTTTTCTTTCTTCTTAATTTATTGTTTTTTATTTATTTATGACTGATGGATTTTTTCCTTTTTTTGTCTTTTTATGAAGCATATTGACATTGCCCTGTATTATTTGAGAAAGAAGAAATGCTACCACCCTTGCGCCCATCCTTTTCGTTGCACAACTACAGATATATTTTTTGATAACTACATGCTAATAGTTTATAAGGATTTCAATGAAGATGCTTCAGATTTGTTTTGGTGTGATGATAATCAGTTGGTTCCCACACCATATGTGTGGGGTGACAATCGTAGATGTAGAATTTCTTGGACAGAGTTTGACAAAATCTTTTTTTCATGTCGGCTTCCTTCAGAAGATAATGATATTGTGACACATTTTCTTTGGGGGGTATTGGACTTGAATGAGAGAAAGATTGATGTGCACGATTCCATATATAGTGAGCCATATGAGCAAGGAATGAAACACATTGAAATGTATGCACGCATGATCCCCCACTTGCTAAAATTCTCACAGTTTGAGAAAAATCATATGTCTTTTGGAAATGCATTCAACAAATTTGATATTCAGTGGCAAAGATCACTACACCAAACTGGATCGTACGTGTTGTCATTTCCTATATAATTTATATGTACTTTAGATTTATTTTGTTAAAGATATTGTTTAATTGACTCCATATTTTTCTTAGGACTGATTGTGGTGCATTCCTAATCAAGTATGTAGAGTTGTTGATGATGGGAAAGGATATGGAGAAATTCCAACCTAAGGACATATCAAACTTCAGAAAAGAACTTGCAGCAAATCTTTGGGCACATGGAGAGTGGAAAAGAAATTTTGGTTATGATACACCACCAGAAAATATCGGCGACGACTATGATAGTGAAAATGAAACTTTCTGCCCAAAGGAGTTGTAGTGTAGTTGTAAAGAAAGTCAGCTGTAGTGAAATTGGTATAAAATTGCTGTAAAGAATCCATATGAATTCTCAAAATATCCTGTAAATTATCACAAAGCACTTTATTTTGTTTGCATAGCATAATGTTTTGGTCACAGCTATGCTAAATTACAGTTTCAGCAGTAATATAAAGGCATCGTGTTATTAATTTCTTTCTTTCTGTTAACTATTGATTTGTCCATTTTTTCACAGTTTTAAAGGGCCAATCTTTGATTAAATTGTCTTGAAGTTTTTAGAAATTCAAAGCAACACACATTGATTGTTGTAGAACTTCAGAATCTGTTAACTACATCCTTTTTTGTTGAAGGATGAAAATAATATTCAAGACATATTTTTTTAAATGTGCTAAACTTCTGAAATATAGACAATAAACTGAGATTTCCAGAAGTTAAGGACATTTTAGAAATTTATGTCCTATATATTAGATTCATACTTCAAATGTTCAGGACGTTTCAAAAAATTATGTCCCGGAGTCTACTTAAACCAATCTCATTTTAAAAATAAGATGTAGCAAGTTGTGTTTAGCAAGCTGTAGATATCAATTTTATAACTACTAATTTGTCCATTTTAAATTGCCAGTTTTTTATTAAATCTGTAGAGATATAGCAAAAGATACATTGATTGTTGTAGAACTTCAGGACATTATGTTCATAAACGTCCTGATTTGTTGAAGGATGAAAATAATATCCAGGATATATTTTTCTGAAATGTCCTGAACTTCTGGAAATCTAGATAATAATCTGAGATTTCCAAAAGTTAAGGACATTTTAGAAATTTATATCCTTAATATTAGATTCATACTTGAAATTTTCAGGACTTAAGTTTTAGTTGTATCAATCTCATTTTAAAAATAAAGATGTAGCAAGTTGCAGGCGTCAAATTATATAAAGAAAAGGACTTTCTTATTTACTTACGGCAAGAATAAAATCCCATAAACAATAATTGGTCCGACAAAGGTAAATTGAACTCCCAGAAAAAGAAAAAGAAACAAAGAGCAAGTAAGTGCAAAGAAACTTTGAAAATTCAGGACATCTTTTATATAACCATCTGCTAATGTTTACTTGCTCAAATAAAAACAATCTAAATGAATCCAATTTATAGCAAAAACTTAAAAGAGTAGATAAACATAAGTGGATATATGTATTATTCTCTATGCTTCCTTGAAAATGGATGGATTGCCGAAGAATATATACAAGATGTTCTATTATGACCAATTCTTCTGCAACGACCACATTTGAATGTTATTTTTGATGATTCGGTAGCTGGAATATGTCTTTTCTTCTGCCTTCTACCTGGAGAGACTTTGAAATCTGGAGGTTTAATAATTTATGACTTAACACTCTCTGGTACAATCCAAGAATCCGTATGTCCTACAAGATATATTTGTCTTTCATATGTTTTCAGCCAAGATTCCTTTAAATACCAGTCCGAGCAGAAATTGGACTTCTTGATGTTTCTCTTCTCGATAGCTGCAATTACATGTATACATGGTAATTCATCAAATTGAAACTAAAAACAATCACATGTTCTTTTGTTTAAGTTCACCAAGAAAGTAATTCCTTCTTCCTCAACTCTAGAACGCCATGAATCAACAGGGAAGACCTTCAAAGTTGAAAAACTATAAGTTAGTACATTATGTTAAATTATCATTAAAATAATAAGCTAAAGTAAGAACATAATACTTACATTTAAAGTAAAAGCTAAATTTATCTTTTTCTTCAATTCCTCTTCTACCCAACAAGAAACGTCATAAAAAGTTCCTTCTACTTCATTTCTTCTTTCATAAAACCAACGTTGTAGCTTCACTTGGATGAAATCCATCATTCTTAATATAGGCAACTCTCTTGCTTCTAATAGCACAGAATTCATTGACTCAACTATGTTTGTTGTGAGCATGTCATATCTTCGTCGTGGACTACAAGAACGTGCCCACCTTTCCGGTGGTACTTCCATCAAGTAATCAAAAGTCTTCTTATCAACTTTTGCTATATCTGACATGTATAGATCAAATTCTTTGCGCCTGTATACTCCTGCAGCACTTTGAAAAAGTTTTATGACCTCACTTTTCACTTTCCTTCGCTTTAGGTTCTACTCCAAATGATAGATACAAATCACATGGTGGCTTTCAGGATATACCTTTGCAATGCCATGTGCAATAGATTGATGCCTGTCCGATAAAAAAATTAAATTATCACGACTCCCAATTGCATTGCGAATCTCACTAAAGTACCACTCATAGGAATTGTAATTTTCAGATTCTGCAATTCCAAAGGCTAGTGGGAATATTTGGTTATTTGCATCTTTTGAAACTGAAATCATTAAAGCACCACGATATTTTGACTTCAAAAAAGTTGCATCAACGGCAATCACTGGTCTACAATGATTCCAACCAGCTATTGATGATCCATATGCATAAAACATATAAAGAAACCTGAAAATACAGTTTAACAGAAGGTTAAAAATACAGGACACCAAATCCTTAATATTTTTACTGTACATATCAAAGTTAAGGACACAATATTCTTAACATTTTCAGTGCACACATCAAAGTTAAGGAGAACTTGTCCTTAACTTTTAGAATGCACACATCATAGTTAAGGACACCATGTCCTTAACTTTTACAATGCACACATCAAAGTTAAGGACACCATGTCNNCCAAAGTTAAGGACACTATGTCCTTAACTTTTAGAATGCACACATCAAAGTTAAGAACACCATGTCCTTAAACTTTTCACTACACACATCCAAGTTAAGGACACCATGTCCTTAGCTTTTTCATTGCACACATCCAAGTTAAGGACACTATGTCCTTAATATTTTCACTGCACACATCAAAGTTAAGGACACCGTGTCCTAATCTTTAATTCTGAAAGCACGCACACACCACCCACACCTATCATCATTGCATTTCAACGAATATCTTGTTGATCTTGATCTAACAACCTTGAATTCAAAATTTCCTTTAATTTTTATATTGGAAAAACAGTTAATTATACTCTTCTTTTTGTCAAATATTGATCCCACTTTTATTTCATCTAACGAAGCATTTTCTCTTAATATCGTAGTTGGAGATTCTTTTTGTTTTGAATTTGAGCTTTGTCTAGTTAGTTGAGTAAAGGTTTTTTCAGCAACTTCTTCTATTACTGGTGCACTCTCTAAGACTTGAATACCCAAAGCTTGTTCGTTGTCAATCTCTATAATGCTTTGTCCTTCTACTTGAATAGAATCAAATGTTTGAAACACCTCTTCAGTTATTGGATGAGCTTCAACCACATCTATTTCCATTATCTGTTGGCATTTGTCTTGATTGTCTTGTTGAGTTTCTGTATTGACATGTTCAAAGGTGCTTGTAGAATCAAAAACTCTTTCCGAAATATCAACAATGAAACGACAACCCTTGAAGAGCGAATGACTTTTTAGTAACTCTATACATGTGTAAAGATCTAAATCTTTGGATATAAGCATTCCCTTGCTTGTTCCCAGATTGATATCAAACCATATCATTACTTCAAACTTGGCTCTATCCAATTCAATAACTTCAAAGACCTGGTTAATGAAATCTTCAAATCGAATTGCCTCAGGTACTAGAACAAGCTTTGTTTGATGATCAAGATACTTATAGTCTGCAGTCCATCTACCATTAAAAGCAACTATAATACATATTGTATCCATCCTGCAAGTCAAGAAAATGGGAAATTCAGGACATATTTATACAACAATCGTGAAGTTAAGTAAAAGATGTCCTAAACTTTATCAATACAAGTTGCAAAACACAGGACACTATGTCCTTAATATTTAGAACAGCAGTCATGAAGTTAAGGATATCATGTCCTAAACTTTATCAATACAAGTTGCAAATACAGAACATTATGTCCTTAATATTTACACAGTGGTCATGAAATTAAGGACATCATGTCCTAAACTTTATTAGTATAGGTTCCAAAAACAGGACACTATGTCCTTAATTTTTACACAGTAGTCATGAAGTTAAGGATATCATGTCATAAACATTATCAGTACAAGTTGCAAAAACAGGACACTATGTCCTTAACTTTGATGAGTCCAGTCAAAATGTTAAGGACATGGTGTCCTTAACTTGGATGTATGCATTGTAAAAGTTAAGGACGAGCTGTCCTTAACTTTGATGTGTGCATTGTAAAAGATAAGGACAAGTTGTCCTTAACTTTTATGTGTGCAGTGAAAAAGTTGAGGACATTGTGTCCTTAACTTTGCTGTGTGCTGTAAAAATGTTAAGGACATGGTGTCCTTAATATTAAGAACAACAGTCATGAAGTTAAGGACACCGTGTCCTTAACTTTATTAGTATAGGTTGCAAAAACAGGACATTATGTCCTTAATTTTTACACAGTAGTCATGAAATTAAGGACATCATGTCCTAAACTTTATCAGTACAAGTTGAAAAAATAGGACACTATGTCCTTAACTTTGATGTGTGCAGTCAAAATGTTAAGGACATGGTGTCCTTAACTTGGATGTGTGCATTGTAAAAGTTAAGGACATGATGTCCTTAACTTCGATGTGTACATTGTAAAAGTTAAGGACAAGTTGTCCTTAACTTTGATGTGTGCATTGTAAAAGATAAGGACAAGCTGTCCTTAACTTTTATGTGTGCAGTGAAAAAGATAAGGACATTGTGTCCTTAACTTTGTTGTGTGCAGTGAAAATGTTAAGGACATGGTGTCCTTAATATTTAGAACAACAGTCATGAAGTTAAGGACATCGTGTCCTTAACTTTATTACTATAGGTTGCAAAAACAGGACACTATGTCCTTAATTTTTACACAGTAGTCATGAAGTTAAGGACATCATGTCCTAAACTTTATCAGTACAAGTTACAAAAATAGGACACTATGTCCTTAACTTTGATGTGTGTAGTCAAAATGTTAAGGACATGGTGTCCTTAACTTGAATGTATGCATTGTAAAAGTTAAGGACATGATGTCCTTAACTTCGATGTGTGCATTGTAAAAGTTAAGGACAACTTGTCCTTAACTTTGATGTGTGCATTGTAAAAGATAAGGACAAGCTGTCCTTAATTTTGATGTGTGCAGTGAAAAAGTTAAGGACATTGTGTCCTTAACTTTGCTGTGTGCAGTGAAAATGTTAAGGACATGGTGTCCTTAATATTTAGAATAACAGTCATGAAGTTAAGGACATCGTGTCCTTAACTTTATTAATACAATTTGCAAATACAGGACAATATGTCCTTAATATTTAGAACAACAGTCATGAAGTTAAGGACATCGTATCCTTAACTTTATTAATACAAGCTGCAAAACACGGGACACTTTATCCTTAATATTCTTTAGAACAACAATCATGTTAAGGACACCAAATCCTTAACATTATGTCCTCAATATTTACAAAACAATCACAGAGTTAAGGACGCGATGTCCTTAACGTTATCAATACAGAAAAGAAAAAAAAAATCAAATTTCTAGCATCTCATTCTTCAGTAACGAAATAAAAATCCACACAAACACATAAAAGCATATAGAGATATCTGAAACTTTAGAACTTACTGTAATTTTATGGTGAATTTTGGACGAGAAAGTTGAATTCTGAACTTAGACAAAAAGTTTGAAATCGGAAGAGAAGCTTCTGCAATTTTGGACGATCACAATAATTCTCTACACGTAAGTTTGAGCTGCTGCTGATCGTGAATAAGGATCGTATGTATCAGCGAAATCCTATATAGCAGAAGGGTATTTTCGTCCGGGCGGGTAAAAATTTATTAAAGTAATGGCTAAAGACTAAATACATTTAAAACAGTGGCTTAAAAATAAATACATGTGCTATTACTGGTTATCTGTGCACATCGCACAACAAAAAAATCCCAATAAGTTATCGTCTAAGTGTATCCATTCAAATGGGCTCAAATATTTATTGTGACTTGTGAGTGGAAATGGTGTCCATTGTCCCCTTTTCGGTTTGTCTTTAAGAAATAGCCATTGTCATGAAAACTTTTTCCTTTTTTTTATTCGTGGAAATACATTGCGAATGGATATAAGAAAACTTGCACAAATGTATACTTCCATTTTCTTCCATTTAGCCAATAAAAATGCGTTTTGCTATTGTAGCCCAAAATAACATTGCAACCACTATCTATGAAACAGACGCAATCTTTTTCTTCGCTCAGTTCCTTCTCCTCCTGATGATTTTCTCTTTCAACTTTTCATATACCAGGCAAAGTTCCAAAAACATCGACAATAGCTACAAAAAAAAGGGATAAAAAATACTATATTTTCTTTTATCCTCTTCATATTCACTTCAGACACGTTTTCTTTTTTTTAAAAAAAGTTCTTCAATAATCTTATTTGATTATAATGTTCTCATATACAATCATACTCCGAAACCAGCAAACCAACAAAAGAAAAGGTGCAGGGCCAAACCAGATATTTATGCACAAGATGAAAGATGAAAGTTAATTTGTATATTTAATTATTGGTCTAATCCCGTTGAATTATAGTTTCTTTAATGTTAACCTAGAGAAAAGTTAATTAGCACATTCAGTTTTTCGGATTATAATTTCTCAAGTAGTCAAATGACAAGTTTTAAAATTGAATTTAAGGTCCTAAATGTTGGGAAAATCCTTAAAATTTTAATTTTAACTAACATTTACTGTTTCTTTAAAAAAATATTTTAGATTTAATAAAGGGCAAAAAAGTTGATCAATGTTTTACCGATATTTTTGTGGTTTAGCATTTCGCTTTGACATTCATGCTTTTATAATAAAGTTCAATAAAAAAATGTAAGTTCCAACAAAGATGATTGTTGATCGCATTTCTTTTAGCTAATTCAATAAAGGAAGAAACTATCTCTTATATAAGTCATCAATCATGTCAATCAATTTATTCAACTTAAAATTCATTCCAGTTTATAATTATATCAATTTCACAAGTTATCATACTTCTTTTTAGTTTTAGCTAAAGTACATAACCCTTAAATTTCCGATTACAAAATTAGATAAAAATCTTGATTAATTTTAAAGTTCTAAATATTAGGAAGATATTTAATTTATAAAAATAAAAAATTTACTTAATTTTAAATTCTTAAATATTATGAGTTCTTATCTAATTCAAATAAGAAAAGATTTAATGGCCAAACCTGTATTAATTTCTAAATTTAAATAACGTTTTTATCCGATGTGAAATTTATTTTTTAATAGGTAAAAAAGTCGAGCAACGCATCATGCCAATAACCACCACAAACCACTTCCACTAATAGTTACTGCTATCGACCACCTATATCCCCAAATTCGACCGGACAACCATCACCACTAGCTACAACCACCACCGGTCGCCACTGGATAACCACGTCACCAATCTCTTTTGTAAAACTATCACCACCACCGGCCACCAATTTATAAATATCATGGCCGACCATTACCACCACCGCCCGCCATTACCTCTAGCTTTTATAGCGTGATTCATCAAATAAATTAAATAATTCATATAGAATAATATAAATTAATATTTTCTCTAATATTTTATTGATATATTGTTTACTAGTAATTTAAGTTATTTGAATTCTATATTTATGTAGTTTTTAAATAGAGACAAATTCAACATTCATGAAAATTTAACAGTCTTAATTATTCAAGTCTTAATTATTCGATAATCAGACATAAATGTATTATCTTAATATTCATATGTATATATAGACTAAGAAAACTTAAATTTGATATATAAAAAAGGGGCCAAACATGCACTACCAAAAGAGATAAATTTTGGCAATCAAAAAAATGCTACATACTGTAGAAGCTTACTACGCAGGTGTAGCTTCCCTCTCGTTCTTTTTCCTTTTTTAACTTCCAATTTCTTTAGTTCGTCAAAGATCATAATGGAAGTAAATAATTTCTGTTTACACAAGTCTAAACCCTAGATCAGTAAATAGTTAGAATTTATATTTAGCCACTTTTAGCACCCTATAAATAAGTCTCTCCCCGTACAACGACGACTTTTTAAAATGAGTGAAAAGTCAAATTTTTATAAAAGACCTTATACTTTTTTTATTAGAATACCCCTACCTGCCAGCGCGCGGATGGATAGGGCGGGGGAATCACATACTTATACACACATAGGCAAAAAAGTTAATGTTGCTATTTCTTTCGCACTTATTGTTTATAATGTAATATTTTTAAATGATATAAGCCTTTTAACTTTATATAGTAATATTATTATTTATATTAATAAGGATAATTTTAAAAAATATGTTAGACATGTATTTACAATATGTTACCTTTAATATTAATTATTGTAAAATAAAATTTACTAAGATGAAGATTTAAGTAGTTTAATTCAAAGTTCTAACAAAAATTTACTTAAAGAGTAGGTAGTCTTTCTTTCTTTCTTTTTTACAATTTTTTGTAGTACTTTAATTTTGCTGCAAACCTTAATATTGTCTAAACTAGAAAAAAAATCACAAGATCCACTATTAAATTTTTTTGAGGCCTCAGATTTTGAGGGCCTAAATCAAGGCTTTACTCGCCTCCCCTTTGAGCCACCTGTCCACCCCTGATATTCCCGATCAAATTTGGTAGAGACTTAATTAAGATAAGTCAACAATGACAAGTTAAGAACAGTTAAGGCAGTGGATGTATCATTTAATTATCAAATATGAATGAAGCTGGTTGAACAGCACGTTCGTGGAACAGTGATCTCAATAAAATTGGTGGCCAAAAACTAAAATATATTAAAAGACTCTTAAGCTTCTTTCATAAAATTTATATAATAATGACACATAAAAGCCAATATTGTTTTGACTTAGTGGTGAGAGCACAACACATGATGTGTTGGTTAGGCACCCGTCATGGTATTGAACTCTCCCCTATTCAAAAATATGGTATTAAATAAAAATGATAAATGGGTGATCCCATTATTCATCGAGTTTTGAATTCTTTAGTTAAAAAAGATAGACATAAAAGAACTTGCTTTCTGATATATAGATATTGGATCAATAAAATGTGACAAAAAAATTAGCTAATTTAGAGAATTTGAATTGAAATTGGAAAGTAAAATTGTGATCAAAATGAAAAAAGACTATACATAGAGAAAGAAAGAATTGATGAGAAGGTAAATATATTATTTGATTTAACGAGAGAAAAAACTATTGTATTAATTCAGTTAATCTCTGCCAAATTAAGAAAAAATTAACATTTCAAATCTTTTATTAATAATTATATAAAGATAAATGACGTATATTATATATTAATATAGTAAAATACTTTATACTATTTTGGGATTTTAAGTATTTGGGGGCCTCCTTACCCTAGAGCCGTCCTTGTCTCCATGGAGCATGAAGCTCCTAAACCGGTACTAATTTGTTCTTTACTCCATTATTATACACCATCAAATTTTAGCCATGTTATTTAATTTGTGCAGTTCTACATAGTTTCCTTCTTCCTAGTTCAGTAGGTAAACTAGTTTATATTCTTCTTCTTTTGTTGCAGGATTGTATACTACAAATAGAGGCCATTGGTTGTTGCAATGTCTGTGCCAAAAAAGTGAGGAAAAGAATTCTTCGACTGGAAGGTACTAGCTTTTTGTTCTGGGCTTGTAGTACTATTCGTATTTTAGAAAATAAGTATAAACTGCATATATATATATATATATATATATATGGTTTGTGCTTTACAAAGGTCTAAGGACAAGTTAAATAGCGTGTGCCGCTCTTGCTTGTCCAATAGCTAATGAAGTTCTTTCTCTGTCATTTGTCAAAATGATTGTTTGAAGACCTTTGGATAATAAAGCTACAGCCAGTAGATGAGTACAACAAACTCGTTCACCATATTATAGAGAAATGCAACTCTTTGCAGTGCTTTCTCTTTTTTCCTTTTCGGGTGGCGGATGAAAATAAACTTTGAGTTTTAGAAGGTATCCCAAGGGGTTGGGTTGTTTTTCTCTCCTAAGATTAAAATGTCTAAATCTAAACACACGAAGAAAAAGCAAAAAGTAAAGAGGATTCATCGTCTACTCTATATACATAAAAAGTAATTTTAACCATATATAAGAGGATTCGGATGAATCATACGTGCCTCCTAGCTTTGCTCCTGACTGTGATGGTGGAGGTAATTGGTGGTAGTGGCTAGTGCTAGTGATTACTGATAGAGACGGATCTAGGATTTAGAGATTCTGGGTAAATTATGTCAGTATTTACTCGGCCTAGATAAAGTAAATGTTGTTAGTTTGAGCGCCTCTGGACTTCGATTCGGATTACTTGCCTTAACTACTTAGTGATTTGAGGCTTGAACCAAACATGAAAAAATACAAACAAATGAGGCCTAAAAGACATAAAATGGAGTACATATTTTATTATTTTTATAATGTGGTTGAGTTTTCGTCTTCAATAACACATGTGACCGACCATCTATTTTGGCTTTTATTCTCATATGGATGCATGTAGTTTGCAACTCCAGTCATGATCGATCATCTTTATTGACTCTTGGAGTTTTTGTTTTATGGACAGGTGTCTATTCAGTTGAGATGGATAGAGAAAGGAGATGGGTAAAAATAGCAGGCAATGTAGAGTTGGTCATGGACTACTTTACTCGAAGATCAGGAAAACTTAAAAATGCAAAAGTCATATTCTATTGTTCCAAAGAGGCAAAAACTGATGTTAAATATCATGGCAAGAAGAATCAAAGAGATGAGTACACTCATGAAAATACTCCAATGGAAAATCAAGCCGAAAACAACTTGCCCAAGGAAACTCAAAACCCTTATAACGAATATGATTGTCACCAGAAGAATATTCCTAAAAACAATTGTCCAATGCAGAATAATTCAAGTGATACTCGAGAAAGGAATTACTACAAAAGAGAAGGTGAAAATTGCAATCAAGATTCTTCTACTCATACAACGGATGATCATTATGCACCACGTAAAGATTGGGTCCATAGAGTTGAAAATTACGTACCACCGCCACCTAAAGAAGATCAATATCGATCTGTACGTGTTGACGATCGTGAATGCAAGTGTGAATTTCATGCTTGGAAGAGACAAGGAAGTAGTAGTAGCAGTGGTCGATTTGTTTTTGATCATAGGGTACCAAGGGCCGACATGCGTTCCGCCAGTGCGCGGTGGTTCAGGGAGAAGCCGCCGCCTTTTATGCCGCTACCTCGGCCGCCGCTGGGACCATTTGCTTATAGATGATTTACCTATTGACACGACCTCGAAAAACCAAAGAAACTGCACTTAGAAACTGACGAATCACGCACAACAATCCGTACTCCACTACTGCTCGAAATTACGTCAATGCTAGGCATGTTGTTGAAATTATGTGTTTGCTTTTTGCTTTCATCTTGTTGCACATTTTGATAGCCCAAGTATAGTCGAATGTGATGCCAAAGAAATTGTAAATTTACTGAGTTTAGAATACTTTTAGAAGATTGTTGTTTCTTGCTAAAGAGAAATCCCAATATTTATCTGGCTTGTATTAAGTGGCAAGTAAATCTAGTTGCTCTTTGCTTGGCAAGATAGTCTAGAAATTATGATAGTCCTTTTTATTGGGAACATGCTCCTAGTTTTACTGCAAACTTGTTGGTTTCTAAATTAGTTTAGTAAAATTCTTTGTTATATATATATATATATATATATAGAGAGAGAGAGAGAGAGAGAGAGAGAGATTTAAGTTGACGCTTGATGAGAGTGCTGTTAATTAGAAAAAATGCCGAGTACTTTTCCATAATCTGTACTGAGTCACTGATAGTAGTGTTGCTGTTCGGACATAGCTGGAGTTAGAACTAGTTTCTTATATGTGAAAAGTTACTTTGGCTAATTACAATACCATCATAACAACAACACCCCCTTTTAAAGTTTTCTGTAGTTTATATCATCAGATATACAATTAAGATTAAAAAGAAATTCTCTTTGTTTTCTGTTTTGAGTGAGCTATTTTAGTAACTCATGCCTTTATTATCTTGCCTTTTCTTAGAGCAACTTTAGTCCTTTATAAGGTACTATGTTTTTGAATCAGTACATATGTTTTCACCATATCAAAGCGCGTAATATCTCATTTTGTTAATATTCCACAGACTTTATCTCGGCAATGGTTTGAGGATTGGTGATGCTGTTATGTTATTTAACTTCCAATACTTCTGTATGTGAAAAAAGTGTGTCTTAGAATGAATGGAAGTGTTGTCTGGTATGTATAAGGAGGTCAAAACTCAAAAGAGTATTTGGTCTGACAGTTAGAGACGATTCACCCAATTTTCATTAAATTATAAGCAGGAAAACTTTTCTTTCTCATCTTATAAGTAATAATACTGAGTTTTGCCTGTGTATACTTTTAGCTCTCTGGAAAATACTCATTTGTCAGACAGCTTCTACACGAATGTAGTACTATTTGTCCCACAATTTCTCATTATAATACTTTACTTGTCTAGAAGTAGCACATACATGAGTGAGGGACAGGACAGATCCACGACTATAAATTTTGGTTCAACCCCCTAAGAGTTGGTTCACTTGCTAAAATAAAATGAGAACAAAAAAGAAAGGAAATGACTTTCATTGACATAATCTTCAAAAACTGCTAAGCTCCAAAATGTGCTTTTCTTTTTCCTTCCTATATTACTTGGTTGATACTTTCGCTAAACAATAACTTAGAAAACATAATCAAAAAAATTTAAAATGAGTTTTAAGACGTGAGTGAAAAGTGTATCAAAAAAATAACAATAATAATAAATATGACAAAATAGACGCAAATCTCACAGCATTAACGAAATGATGCAGCTCGGCTTATTAACTTAGGTAATTCTTCTGCGGGGATCATCCGTTCTTTAATGTCTATTGATACTATCCTCTCAAATGTAAGGTCAAAATATGGTCTGGTAAATTCTTTTTCCTGGTACACTGAAGTACCGAGCAAATATTGCTAGTAGACCAAGCAACGAAATGTATTTCTAATGCAATAGAAGTATAGACAACAACAACAACAACAACCCAGTATAATCCCACTAGTGGGGTCTGGGGAGGGTAGTGTGTACGCAGACCTTACCCCTACCCTGGGGTAGAGAGGCTGTTTCCAAAATGACCCTCGGCATCCTTCCCTCCAAGAACTCCCCACCTTGCTCTTGGGGTGACTCGAACTCACAACCTCTTGGTTGGAAGTGGAGGGTGCTTACCATCAGAGCAACCCACCTTGTCAGCAATAGAAGTATAGAATGAGAAGTAAATAAAGGAAGGTGCATATTTTCCTCTTTCGGTTTAGAAAACCAGAGACAGTTAGCTGTAACACCTCCACATACTATAATTTTGAGGTTGAAAAAACTAATTTCTTTTGAATACCACAGGTGAAAATGTGTTTCATCATACATCACAAATACCAGTCATACCTCAACAATGATTGATTCAGTCGCAACTTTATCCAGTCAATCTGGTCCCGAAGCATATGTAATATTGACGATATACGGAACAGCAGCAAAACTTCTTATGAGGGAAATCCAATGCTTTTTCTTCAGTGCAATGCTTTTTCTTCACAGCAGCAAAACTGTTGTGTGCTTGCTTTGCATAAATGGATCTGCTACACCATTACATGGCACAAAAGTTAACCTCATTAACTTTAGTAAATCAATAGCAAAACTCTACTTCCTTCCACAGCACACAACCACCGTTTTTACCCCATTATGGCTTCCAGCACCCGAAAATAAAAGAGGATCCCACATTTCAGCATGAAGTACACAACTGTACCACTGAATGTTTTCTGACACATCGAGAACAGACCCGGCCTTGGTGATTTATTTGCAGATTTTTTTGCAATATCTGACCTATCCATGACTAAAAATCTGAATGATACAGACAAACTAAGCTTGAATGTGTTATAGGAGAACGGCAAAGAGGACATTCAGGCTTCTCATTGCACCACTCCATTATGCAGTTCCTACAAATAGTAGTCAAAACAAAAGGTAAGAGCATTATGTCGTTTTCTTCTTCTTTCATAATCTCTTATTTAGTTTTTCTGCTGTCTTCACATCTTTGCTCCTTTTTTTCTCTTTCTGGTTTTGGTTTTGCAGGGAATGAAAGGTCAACCAAAATAATGGGAAAAAAGAGAAACAGTCAGGAGTCAATACCAGCAAAACACATGACCACAAGGTGTGGCTGTTGGATCTTGGCGGCTGCTTAAGCAAAGCGTGCATTTGCTTGGACTGCTTCCTTGTGACTGAAACAACAAAAGAATAATTTGTTGGATTAGTTAAAATTAAGGCTAGAAAAACGTAAGATTAAGCTAGCAATGATGAAAGGGGACCTAGGTAGGGGTTGTGATTAATCATTTGTAATTCCATGTGCTTGAGTACCTTGTAATGGAGAACAAGGGTATAATAAATAGGAGAATCAAAAAAGATGATTAGTCTAAGAAGGAGATGCATCAATGCATCTCTTTTAACTGCATTTATATGTTTGTGTGTGTAATATAACCTTCTCTTTTAAACTTTGAACCCTAAACCTCTCAGCCTTAGTAAGTAATGATGAAGTTGAAAGTAATAATTGACATATTTGGCACATCATATACAACATAAATATTTAATTTGTAGGTATCCCAAATTATATTGTTATTACCAAGATTGCCAAGTGCAGCATGAATTATTTTGTTCAAATATCTTATAAGAAGACAATGTCAAACATGCTTTTACTATTTTTGGTTCTTTCATCCTCGAACTCACTACTGTCCGTTTGAGTGGAAAGACCTTACTAATCAATTCTATCAGTGTGAATCAACATAGCGAAAATGTTATATTTAAAAAAAAATAGAAGTTAATGTAATTTGACATAATAAAGATAAGGTATTTTAAAATTTAGTTTTAAATATTAGTTGGTTAATGACTAAGATATGAAGGTCAAATGCTTTGACTCATGGAACGGAGACTTCTGCAATATAGAATAGAACTAGGGGAGGGTTATGGTAACTTTGTAAATTAAAAAAGAAGGGTGCTTGAAGTATGACAATTTAGAGTGGAACCCATTATAGAAGGCACAAAGTCAAAGTTATACTCATATAACCTTCAACTACTCTACTAGCAATTTTTGAATAGTGCAAAAGTGATAAAATTCGCTCTAGGTTAAATTTCCTAAATGAATTATGTAAAAAACTTAATTCTTGACAGTAAAACAAAATATACCTCTGAGGTTGATGTGGATTCAGCAACCAGCCCATACTTCTCAGTTTCAGCAGTAATTAGATTGCCTTCCTCATTTAAAACAGGTAAACCTCGGCCTAAAGGCACAAAGAGAAAAGGTTACAGCCAACAAGTGAAAAAGATGACTTACCATAGACCTGAAGAAAGAAAAAACTAACATAGAAAGGCCAATGCAGTACCTCTCAATGGGTGGTAGACTTACTTTGATTAACAGCACTCTAGACAGCATTCCAACATATACTATGTCATTACTCCCTATGCCTAGCAAGGTACTGAGACAGCTTGACAAAATCAGGAGGAACTTTTTGTGGGAAGGGAACAGTAAGGAACACAAATTTCACCTTGTCAAATGGTCTAAATGCACACTACCTAAGATACAAGGTGGACTGGGAATGTTCTATCTGGCTGCACATAACAAAAGTTTTACTAATGAAGTGGTTATGGAGATACTCTCAGGAAAACCAAGCACTTTGGAAAGAGGTAGTCACAGCTAAGCATGGAGCCCAAAGCCATTGGTGTACAAAAATCTCCCGAGCCTCACACGGAGTTGAACCTTGGAAATACATTAGCAGACTCTGGGATGAATTCTATCAGAATGCCTACTTTTCTACGGGAAGTGGGACACTCTGGAAAGATAAATGGCTAGGGAATTATCTTCTAAAAGATGACTTTCCAAACCTATATCAGATCTCTTGTGATCCTGACTCATCCATTGCTCAATACAGGGAAAACAACAGTTGGAACATTATTCTTAGAAGGTATATACAAGACTGGGAGTATGAGGAGCTGCTAAATCTACTGTCAAGGCTAGAGAATAATGGAACCAATGCTCATGCAGTGGACAAGCTAAAGTGGGGCAAGTCCAAGGAAGGTTGCTATTCTGTCAAGGCTGGATATACATCTTTGACAACACAAAATGAAATGGTAGAAAGCTGGCCATGGAAGCTTATTTGGAGAACAAGAGCTCCTTTAAAAGTCACCTGCTTTTGTTGGACTGCACTACAACATGCATGCCTCACTCAGGATAATCTAAGGAAAAGAAGCTTCCAGATTGTAAATAGATGCTACATGTGTCAGAACAATGAAGAAACCAACAGCTATTTGTTTCTACACTGTCCAGTAGCTGCAGATGTGTGGAACATGTTTCTCTCACTTTTTGGACTCAACAGGGTCATGACTCAGAGCACCAAGGAAGTTTTTAGAAACTGGAACACATGGAAAGTAGATAAAGCCATCAAACAAGTCTGGAGAATGATCCCTGCAAGTATTTTTTGGTGTTTATGGACAAAAAGACATAGGAGATGCTTTGATGGTGTATCAACTCCAATTCACTCAAGGCTAGGTGCTTAATGTTTCTTTTTAGTTGGCACAAATTGTCCCCTGTAGACACCCCTGATAGCTTTCTGAACTTTGTCAGCACCTTGGTCTTAGATTAGCATTTCTTGTATTAGAGCTGACTTAGTTCTTTTTGCTGTATTATCTTTTGTACTACTGTATCTTCTTGATGCCATCAATGAACAAATTACTTGATCAAAAAAAAAAAGGCCAAAATATTAATTTACGAGTGCATATTGGCAGACCTACAAGAGATGCATAACTGCAAAGATACAAAAAGTGAACTTGATGACCGAAACCAAATTTTGTAACTTTCTGACGCATAATCACTCTTTCTGCCATGATCAAATCTTCCAAATCATAGGAAACTGCTTTTTTGAAATTAATCTCCTTCTCTCCTCTATTAGTGTTGAAGCCTTAGTGACACCCTTGGAGCAGGTGATGAAAGTCCATAATGGGTACAACTATTCTTTTTCTTCACACAATAAATTATTTTGTATTTTGGAGTGATCAACATAAATAAACATTTAGCACATGATAATCGGAGAATGTCCTGATTTCTAAGACCAAGAGACTATGCAAAATGTTTCACCTGTAGAAGTCTGATAGGTTCCAAAGGGTGCTTGTTGAACAGAAGCTGAAATGGATGATAAACTACTACGCCTCAGACCTTCAGCAGCGAGAATACATAATTGAATTAGAAGGAAGACCCCTAGTATTTGATATCTGCACAACAAGAACATTTTGGCCACCCATTAAAGTCCAACTGACATCTTATGAAGATAAGAGCCATAAACCACACTATCTTAAGAGATGACTATGTACCAGACAGAGGATCATCCACTACTTTGAAGTTTGATATACAAAATTAAGCAAAATGGCCGGAAAAACTTTTAAGTGGTACATGAAAGTGAAGTAGCTGACTACCCACATCCCAAAGCACATAAAGCGGCAACACGTCCAATGTAAAGTATTTTCGCAAAATTAAGCAGTCTTGCCATTTGAAAAACGGTACTCTCAATTTTTCCTTTAAAAATCAGGGAAAGCATAAAAAAAAAAAAGAAACACAGGTACCTGGCAGAAAACTAATAAGCAATGATACAAAAATATTGTCCCAAGGTATACAAGAAGGGATGTCATCTTGGTCCAATGAAAGAACCATTTATGTGAAATTTGTTTTCCTCCACAAGAAGAAAAGCATGGAAAAATTATATAGCCAGAAAATCTACCAAATTTGGTCAGAGGGAAAAGTCACTTTTCAAAGAACAGATGCTAATGATGCAAAGAGTTACAGACAATAGACTTCATACAACTATTTCTGCAACAGAAGTTGGAAGCAATTTACCTAGGTCGTTGGTTCATAGGTTTGCCAATGAACACATAGCGAATGCCCGCAACACGTTTTGATATATGATAATAAAATCCTGCCATAAAAAGAAGTTTAATGACTTTCAGTATGTGTTTCAGAAACTAGCAGCACTTAAGTTTATTGTGGCAAATAAAGTCACCTTCAAAATAGAAGAACATGAGATTGGTCCGGATAACCAATTGCAAGACCTCACGAGCAAGAGGAAGCACCTACAAAAATCAGCAAGGATGTATGTTGTTTTAACAAAAATTCGAAGTACTGCCCAATTATCTCTACATGTAAACTCTGTCTTAGCCACTTTGGCAAGTTACATAAAGGAGTTGAACATGGCAGTCAGCAGCCCTGGCTGCTTCAAGGGTATACCATCAGTAAATGGGGATTTATAGTGCTACGAGGCATTCTACTCAGGGTGGAAGTAATTCTAAACCTTTGTCCTACATAAATAGAATATCACAAACATTTATTTGTAATAATACTCCACAAGGCACCCCTGGCTTAACAATTGGCGAGTGCACAAGATTCAAAGAGTTCATCACCATCCAACAGTCTAAAATGTTCCAGGAAATACAAGATGTCATAGATGCTTCCTTAACTTAAGCAACTTTATTCACTGAGTCTGTGGATAACATATGTGACAGAGAATAGATATAAAAGTGAGAGAGACACTTCATTTAACACCCAGGCTTTGGCAATCTCACATAACAAAAAGCTTAGGAAGAAGGGCGCATACCGAAGGCCACCTTCGAACAGCATACAACCAGAAATCCCTTATCTTGGCTTTTAATCTTGAAAGAGCTGAAATTGAGGGAGTGGATGTTGAAGATGACTGTATCTCAACAGTCGCTGATGCCTCAGCTTCGTTGCTTGAAGTACGAACGTCCCCAAATATATAGCCGGCCATTGAATCAGTAAGGGTGATGCCACGGGAAGCTACTCTAGAACTGCAAAACACACGCACACACAAAAAAAAATAAAAAAAAATAAATAACAAGGCAATAAATATTGATATGGTCTACAAAAATCATACACTAATAAAATATTGGCACAAGGAGAAGTAAGAGATGTGCATGTCTTTCTATGAAGTTTCCTAGAAAATGTAGATGAACCTGACTCTTTCTGCAATGTATGGAACGGCTGACTGATAGAAAATAAAAAGAGCACGTCTTGCAGGTGTAGGGGAAAGCCCATATGGTCCTGCAACCTGTAATAGCAAACTGTAATGGGAACATAGACGCTTAATTGCACAGGAGAACAGCAAATATTTGCTGACGCAGTTTTGAATATCAAATGGTAAAATCGTATAACTTAGAACTGTGGACTGGTTTTGAACTCTACGTTCAACATTTTGGACCAAGACTTCTTAGCAGAAAAAAAGAATGTTCTAGACTAACACTTCTCGATAAATATAATTGCTGAAGGAACCAATTACATGTAAGCTAGAACATCATTTATACAATGTCTAAATGCATGCTTGCGAACATTACAATTATGCTAGGAAATATATCCATGGACACATTAATCAAGAGAGAATATTATCCTTTCCTCCCTATCAAATAAGATACTCTCTGTTCCATTTTGTGTGGTATTATTTCCTTATTAATCTATTCCAAAAAGAGTGTCACCTTTCTATATTTGGAAATAATTTAACTCTAAATTTCACATTTTACCCTTAATGACATGCTTTTATAATCACTAAAATATCATGACAGGTTTAGAACCACAAGTTTCAAGGAACTTTCTATCGTTCTTAATTCTGTGCTGAGTCAAATTCCACACATAAAATTGGAGCTGAGGGAGTAGTAAAAATGAGTGAAGACAAAACCAAGACAAAAAACTTGTCCCGAGGCAGAAAGGGCAAAACATAAACTCCCTGAACCTGAGTGATGTCACAGTATTCTTCTCCTAGTGTTTGCTTCCCTGCACCCGTTGTCAGCATATAATAGAGCATTTGCCCCAAGAGTTTTGCCTGAAAAAAAAGAGGGCACCAATGCTAGTATTAGGAAGTGATCGCTATCCTTAGGGTATATGTTCTAGGTAAACAACTTACGAAATTAGAACTGTTAGGCTTCACAATTAAAACCCACAGGCTATCTTGCATGTTTTTTTGGCTCCACAATAGAAAAGGAAAGGGTAAAGGAGGAGAGAAAACTAGTACAATTAGTTTTGTTGTTAGGTATGGTTGGAAGAGAAAAATAAACATAATTCTTCTTTCCCGTCCAACTCTACAGCAAATAATTGAATTATGCATAGCCACTATTTGGGTAACATTCTCAGTTATCTTCATAATAAGCCCTCGAGATAAGCAAGTTGCTCTTGCACTGAAATCACACCGTTCGCTTGATGCTAGATCATTCTAATCATTTTAACTTCTTCTAATCAACTCATATCCAACGTAAAAGGAGTACACAAAATTTTCAACCCACTACTACGTCATTTTCTGATTGCCACCTATAGTTTTCTTTTATTTCTTTGGTCTCCTAAGCTTACGAGGATGCCATATGGAACTCTAACTCTAACCACCTGGGCTTACCCCAACCAAAAGAGGACCAGAATGAAAAAAACATTGTGTGAAAGTCCACAGTAAAAGGTGAGGGTGACTCTTGCTGAAAAACTCCCAGTGGCAGTTTTCTGAATTTCCAAATTAGGTGAATACATACCTCAATTGGAATAAAATTCATTCTGACTAGTAATCAAATTCAGATACACCACTCGCCAAATGGATTTTGCAATGAAGTTCATTTCAATAAACAGAGTAATCAATCAGAGAAAACAAATCTCAAGTTACATAAAAGGTCCCTAATCCACTCAACAGTAACAAAAGTTAAAAAATTAAAATCGCTTATTTTGTTTTTCAACTCTTCAGATACAAAAAATAAATCTTTTTTCTTTCCTTATTTCACACTGCACATAGTCTAGTGAAGTTAACAACTCGGAACGACACAGTATTGAAGCATCAAAGGGAAAATTTGGGAATTACCTCATTCTGGTAAGCTACAGCGACTCTTGTACCTGAAAAAACAGGAACTTACAAATTTCAGAAAGATATACAGTTACGAAGTGAAGCTAACTAAGAAAAAGGGTGTAGTGAGAGAGACCGAAGAGGTGACGGAAAGCATCACGGCAAGCTTCATAGACAAAGGAGGCATACTGGTCATCTTTCTCGGCGGCTCTCATAATCTCCGGTTGCGCCGCCAGTGGGAACCTCTTCACGCTGCCGGAAGTGGAGGCGCCGCCGTCGCTGCTGTTTCCGACATTGGCTGAAATTCTAGCAGGTTCTTCCAATCCCATGATTCAGAATTCAGATAGTGTATATCGGTGTTCGGGCCGAAGCTGTTGGCAAGTTTCTAACGTTGTCTTCCACCCCTCGAAACGACAGCGTTTTATCAAGGAGGCTTCACTACAATGGATTACATGACTTTACAACGTCATCAAAGTATAGTGATATTTTCATGTCTCTCCCAATAGTTTTATGCAAATAAAATGCCTCCCTAAGGTTTTTGAATTCGCGATAACCTCCCCAAATTTACCGTATGTGCCTAATTATTTGCTTTGGTAGATTAAATTCTCGTTTTCCTACTATCAATAAGTATAAAATTATAATAGATTATCTAAATATTATTAAACTATTCATAACATGACGTGTTATTACTAAGTTACATTTACAGTCAAACGTCTCTATAACAACGTTATTTATTCCGAAATTTTTTGGCTGCTATAGTGAAATGTTATTATAGAGGACATATATTATCACATAATATAATATTCGGTTCCGAGAAAAACTCGCTTTTATAATGAATGTCTATTATAAAGGGATAATGTTATAAATTGGTCTGACTGTATTTCTAGATTTAATGTTGAGTTCAAAAATATGATAAATATGAATATTGAGGTAATTCGATGGATTTGCATTTTCGTGTACATAGAAAAAGTTTTAATTAAAAGGTAATTGACATACTATTGCATACCCAAAGAATCAAGTATAACTTTTCACAAAGTCTTTCTCTAATTTTTTATTTAAGATAATTAACTTATATAACATAATTGATTTTACTTTTAGGAGTAGCTGTAAATCTATAGTTAAGAATAAAGAAAATCGAAAGAGCGTCGATCGACATATCGACTTTAGTTATATTTTCATATTTAAGCCTTTCTTACTTTTTCTTTTTCTTTTTACTAAGATAACTAAATTATTGGTATAATTCTCCCATTCTCTGCGGAATTTTTCATTTTTTATATTATTTATTTTCTGCAAAACTGTTGTTGTTACATATCTCAAATAAGAAATGATATACAAAATATTTAATAGTAAAACTTTTTACATAGTTTAATAAATACTAATCAACAAACGCTTTTAAAACAAAAATCTCAAAAAAAAAGAAAGGTGTTAATCCTGAAAATAATGAATATTTGTCCTATTTAGCTAGTTTGATAAATGAAGAAATCCTCAAGATCCAACGATGAATAAAATCAAATAATAAAATTTTAAATTAATTATAATTATAATTTATCTAAGATAAAATTCAATAAGAAAAGGTAAAAAAATCATAAACATTACGTGTTGAAAGTTAGTGTTTTATAATAGCCAGATATGTTGTACACATATAAATTTGAGTTTAATCGTCATTAATAAAATTATTTATAATTCATAATTAAAATAAAAATCTTTTAAAGATTTGCTATAAAATCTAGATTTAGTTTTAATATTTTTTTGTAGTATGTGTATTGAGTTTATATTTATAAGGTTCTGCCTCTTTTTTATTCTAAAATGGTTAGATAAATTAATATTATTATTTTTGATTGCTATTAATAAAATTACTAAATAGAATAAACTATTTTTATTGTGATTTTTTTATCCTAACGTTAATTAAGATCAAACGTTAACATCTTCTATGTCAATGTAAATTCGGTGTTATCATTACTTGTTAGTAGGAGCTACTCGTATATGCTAGAGTACAAGAAAAAATTAACATTTTTTAAAATAATTGGAATATCCAATTCAAACTTTCAAAGACATTTCTAGAATACAACTAAACGCCCAAAATACTAGTTCCTCAAATTCTAGAATAGTTTTAACATCCAATTCTAAGCCTTTTTTAAAGCTTTTTTTTAACTTTTTATTTGAAGGTCCTAAATATTAAGACTTCTTATATATTTCAAATAAGAAAAAATTTAATACTAAAATTAAAGAATTTTAGAATCCTAAATATTTGAAAAAATATAAAATTACTATTTTGTCCAATGTAAAACTCTATTTTAAATGATATAAAAGGCGAACGACATTTCGTCAAGGGCATTACTCATACACTCCATGCTAGAGTACATGCAAAAATAACATTTTTTTAGAATAATTGGAATATCCAATTTAAACTTTCAAAGCTCTTTTCTTGCCTTTTTACCTTTTTAAAATCAAGGGTTAAGATTTTTCAATTCTATGAAAGCTCGTGCTCGATTACGAGGAACTACTCATATATTTGTGCTACAATAGAGTGAGTGACGTTTCTAGAATACAACTTAACACCCTAAACATTAGTTCCTCTAAATTTTAGAGTAGTTTTAACACCCAATTCAAAGCCTTTTTTTAAAAACTTTTTATTTGAAGGCCCTAAATATTAGGACTTCTTATGTAATTCAAATAAGAAAGAATTTAATATTAAAATTATATGATTTTAGAATCCTAAATATTAAAAAAATAAAATTACTATTTTATCCAATGTGAAACTCTATTATAAAGGGTAAAAGAGGCAAATTATATTTCGTTAAATGTCTTTGTGTTTATAATATAGGACTAACTTAAGTGGCGTTGCAGGTGTGTTTCGCGTTAATCGGTATAAAAAAATATATAAGAAAAATAAATTATGGCATTCATTGAAACAATATCTTCTTGATATAGAAAGACGATGACAACAACAACAACAACCCAGTAGAATCCCATTAATGGGGTCTGGGGAGGGTAGTATGT
>AWOL01S0043159.1:14032-55775 GCA_000715115.1 Nicotiana otophora
TGGGGAGCTATCTGCTCTGGAGTGGGAGTGGTAGGAGTCTAGGCTCCTCCTCCATCCTGAGAGACTGCTGGTGCCATTGGGAATGCGCCAATCTGGCCACACTCTCCATAAGGCCCACCAAACGGACCAAAACGTCCTGAAGTACTGGGGTGGCAATGAACCCCTCCGGAACCTGAGCTGGTCCGGCAGGAATAGTCTGGACTCAAACCTCCTCCTCAAGCTCTATCTGAGGCTCCATTGCTGGGGCTGCTGCTCGGGCTCTAGGCTGAGCTCTGCCCCAGCCTCGGCCTCTGGCACGGCCTCGGCCTCGATCTATGCCCCGCGTAGGAGCTGTAACTGGAGGCTATAGTTGTTGCTCAGCTGAGGAAGCGGTACATGTTCTTGCCATCTCCGAGAGAATAAGAGTAGAAGAGTTCAATCAGCATAAAGAAAGCAAAATCGCACGACAGAGAAGACATCTATGTACCGATCCTCCAGACTCTACTAAGCTTGCTTGTGAATCGTGAGACCTAGGCAACCTAGTGCTCTGATACCAACTGTCACGACCCGAAATTTCCCACCGACGGGACCGTGATGACGCCTAATATTTCACATGCTAGGCAAGCAAACGTTAGAAAAATCGTTAAACCAATTCCTTATTTCCATTTAGTAAATAACAATAATTAACAAAGATGAAACATAATAAGTGCGGAATATCATAAAACTGTATTAATTACTATCACCCGGATCTGGAGTCACAATTCACGAGCATTCTAGAATTTACTACAAGTATTAGTCTGAAAGCAATACAACTGTTTGAATGAAAGAAAATAGTAGTACATAAAAGATAGACGGGGACTTCAAGGTCTGTGAACGCCGACAGATCTACCTTGACTCTCCGGACAGCGGACCAGTAGCAAATCTCGATCAACCTGAGCCGGTATCAAAATCTGCACAGAAAGTACAGAGTGCAGCATTAGTACAACCGACCCCATGTACTGGTAAGTGTCGAGCCTAACCTCAGCGAATTAGTGACGAGGCTAGGACAAGACACCCACATATAACCTGAACAGTATAATCATGCTAGTGGCAACAACAGTAAATAAAGAAATAACGCAGATATAATGGGAGGGGGACATACAGTGGGGGAATACAACATAAAGAGTGAGAATAATGAAAAGACAGAATTAAACCGGAAATTCTTAAACGAATTAAGCAATTAAGACAGCAAGGAAAAACTGCGCAGCATCACCCTTTGTGCTTTTACTCTCAACCTCACCAAATAACAAATAAGACTGCACGGCATCATCCTTCGTGCTTTTACTCTCTTCCTCATAATATAAATAATTCATGCACGGCATCACCCTTCGTACTTTACACTCTTTCTCACAATATAAATAAATCATGCACGGCATCACCCTTCGTGCTTTACACTCTTCCTCACAATATAAATAAATTATGCGGACCGCACAACAAAAATATGCGGTCTGCAAGTCCCTATCTACGCCCGCAAGTGAAATTGTGTGGACCCCAGATCATTTTCCCCTGCAAACATGATTCAACTGTATCTCCCACTGTGTTTTATGGTTTCTTCTTTACTCACATGTCTCCTATATGTATTTGAACATCGATTTGCAACTAATAATCGCCTTTGCTTGATACAGATGATAGTTTGATCTAGAGGACGAGACAACACTTCAAAAGGGAGAGGTGAATTTTCTCGAGGTCGAGGCAAAAGTGCCTTAACCCTTGGTCAACCAAAGATAATAAGAAAGATAGAAATAGCAGGCAGAGGGAGAGGTGTAGACCTCTCCGAGACTAGCTCATATGCCCCGTCTAGGGAAGTGTCAAAGGGTAACTCAGCCTTTGTTCAGGAGCACTCGGCCACACAGTCGAGGTTGCAAGGGATAAACTAGCTCAGGGACGAGCCATTTTCATCCCATAGCACTTCCGAGAGATCTGAGAGTACTAGTCAGGCTTCTGATCCATCGGCTACACCAGTCCCTAAGGCACATAATACATTGGTTTATGATATCCCCGATGATGGCAGAGGGGGAGATGCTACAGATTCAGGCCTTGAAAGATCAAAGAATAAAGAGGTTTGGGAGGATCGCTTTGTCATCCTGGCCGCCTTCACCAGCTTCCATATGTGGTGGCTAGTGAGGCCGCCAACTCTTGAGCGATAGTTTCTGTTGAAGGATTTAGAGAGGTACACGCCAGCCATATTGAGACAGTTCAGGGCATGCAAGGGGTGGATGTGGTTCACCTAGAGTGTAGTGGATGCCAAAGAATACCTCATCCCTGAATTCTATGCCAATGTGGCTCATATAAAAAAAGGGATTAAGGTGACCAAAGTACGTAACCTCAAGATGAGGTTTGATCAGCATACACTCAACACGTACTTGAGCTTCGAGGATATTGAACCGAAGGAGTAACTAGAGAAGTGCACATTGAGGGACGAATTCCAACCTTGGTTAGCTGAGATTCTAGCACCACCAAGGCCACCACCACCATGGATTACCACCGGGGTTCCCATTCAGCGAAACAATTTGAGTTTTGAGGCAAAGGGGTGGCAGACATTTGTGTGTAGCGGGTTGGAACTGTGCTAGAACAAAACTCACCTTCTTATTCCTCGAGCATTTCTTGTGGCATCTATTATGGACGGGTACCCAATCAATGTGGGTGCTGTGATGTTGGCCAACATCTTAGTGATAGAATGGCAGGATAGCTCGTCATACCCTTATCCCAACACTATTATAGATTATCTCACTGATGCAAAGGTAGAGCCGAGGGATTCTGACATAAAGATAAAGTCGAAGAAGCCTTTTTATTGGTACTCACTGATAGATGCGAGCAACCAAGAGAAGAAAGTTCAGTCTCCTACCACCACATGCCAGTCTGATGAGCCAGCAGTGTTAGCTTCTGAGACAGTTGATGTTCCATCCACTTCGGCTAAGCCTTTCTCCAGTGCCGCAGCTATGCCTCCGCCATCATCCACATCCCCTACTATAGCTCCTGCCACAGCTCCCACCACAGCTCTGAGGCCAGTGCCCATGCCTACTGACCCATTATCTGCGCTGTGAGTCTCCCAGACATTGGCGAGTCTCAATAATTGGATGCAGATAGCTACTGCAAAGCTGTCTGACTTGTCCAGTATGTTGCAGCACAGTCCACTTCTCAGGCACCTCAAGCTCCTTCTACCATTGATGAGACCCTAAAGATGATTTTGGAGAACCAGAAGACATCATGAGCACATTGGTACAGCACGGGTCGGTGATTGAAGAGCTGGGAAAGAAAGTAAAGGAGATAAGGAAGTCCCAGGCCAGCAAGAAGTCCGTGGATAAGCTCCAGAGAGAGGTGCACAAAATGTCTACAGCCGGAGACCTTCTCTTTGACATGCTACTTGACCCGCACCAGTCTACCTCAGATCTTTCAATCCCATCTGCACCGGTAGCACCAGCTGGCCAGTATGAAGAGCCAGACCTTGCTGCCGACACTACTGAGGTAGTGCGTGAGATGTTCGCCAACCCAGCCACACCTAGAGTCGAGGATGATGAGATCCAGTTGGCTGATCCGAAGGGCGATGACATTGTTGGGGACATATAGATGTCCAAGGAGCCATAGGGAGTTTTCTTCACCCTTTCCTCTTTTACTCTTATTTTGCTAAGCATTGGGGACAATGCTTACTGTTATTCGGGGGGAGGGGAAGGGTGGAGTTTATTTGACACATTTCGTATACTTTGATACATTTGGCTTGTAATAATTTGATGATACTTCTTTTTCATGATTTGTGTTTATCTATCTTCTCTCTCTCTTACTATGTATATTCATTCTATCTTTAGTAGTTTCTCTCATTAGCTTCTTTATTTTTGTTTTTTCTTATTAGCTTCTTTAACTTTTCCATATTAGTTTTTGTTTTGTTAAGTAGCTTCTTTTTATGCTTTAGTAGATAATAAGCCTTTGGTTTTCTTAACGACACGGTTCTTTCCTCAGGTAGTTGTTGTGTGAACCGGGTGACTCGTCCCAATGATGGATGGCGCGACAATCTTCTTAAGGGAATGAGCCCGTTTTTGTGTTTAAGTAATAATAGTAGTAGTAATGAATAAAAAGACCTAAATAAGTCATGCTCAAAGAGTCAACCATGCTTCAATTGGTACTAACACACTCAACTACGAGCTTATGGTTAGAGACAAGCTTTTTGAAAGAAATAGCTCTAGCTAGTGACTTTGTGACTCTTGAGTTGACTTTAGCAATCATCGAGTGATTTAATTGGACCATAGTGATCTTTAAACTTGAATGTGGTCGTTGTGGGCCCTTAGCTCTATCCTCTTTTACAATCTTGTTGTGTGAGGGGTGAGATGAATTGTTGCTAGTCCAAGTATCTATGCGAAGGGTCTAGAACTTGCCCCGAATGTGTTTCAAGGCGAAATCCTAAGTTTTGGTTGCTTTTAGAAGTAATTGCAGGATTTCTTTGGACCATTTGAGCTTTCTATTGCCAACTAATATTGTTATCCCTAGTCAACCCCTTTAAGCCTCTAGCCTTTCTCATTTGATAACCAAGTGTAAGCCTTTACCCATTTTGTCGTGATCCACTCTTGGCACCCGGACTTTCCTTAATACTCTTGTGAAACAAATAGCTTAAAACATAAGTTTGGGGGAGAGATGAGGAATTTGAAAAAGGTATCAAGGCACAAAAAGAGAAAAGAAATGATCTCTATGAAAGAGAAGGCAAGAAAAGAAAAAAAAATGCAAATAAGTGGAAGGGTTGATGGATTCAAAAAGAGGTAATGATCCCAAATATTGAAAAATTAAAAGGGAGAAAAAGAATGAAATGAACAAGAAAGAGTGATGTTTAAGTCTCTCTAGTCCCCAATGAAAAGAAATTGCCTCTAAGAATGAGCAATTGTGAGCCGAGAAATGAAATATGGAGTTTAAGGAAAGGTGTAACCACATACCCATATGATATCCTACCCTATCCCAAAATCCTTCATTACATCCCGAAAGAAGTCCTACTTGTTTTCAAACTGAGTGAGCTTACATTAGTGGCGATCTACATGAGGGGCAAGCCTATGGTACTTGAAGTCATATTGTGACATTCTCTTGTGAGAGATGAGTGAGCATTTCAGGATTTTCGGATTTAGTGCTAACTTCTTAAGTGATCTTGGCAAATGAAAAGTAGAGGAGGAAGAGTTTGGTGTCCACCATGGCCTACATGATAGAACAAGAGTCCTTGATGAGTAAAGTCAATTCTTGAAGCTCAAATGTCACATTAGAACTATATGTGCATGAATATTTGACTTGTCGCCTTGTTTATAATACATGAGTAGTGTGGGTAATTGTTGATCCCAATTGATGTGTGAATGGCTCACCTTTGACTCGCTGAAATGACCCTTAACTTTAGGAGGTGGGAACTAATTTATTTTCTTAAGGACAAGCAAAGACTTTTAAGTTTGGGGAGTTAATAAGTGGGGATTTTGACTACTTATTAGAACATTTTTGCTTTTGTTTTAGTCCGAAAGTATTGATTAATGTTCCCGAAACTAATAAAATTGTGCAAATTGTAGGAATATTAGAAGTTTGGTCTCCCATGATGAAATCCGAATCAAAAAGGAGTGTTCCAAAGCACAAGGCAATAAAGGGCGCAGAAGCAAAGAAGTGTGGTCCGCAGAAGGATTTCTGCAACCACAAACCAAGCGAAAGAACCTAACAGGATTTTGAACAATGTGCGGACCACAAATGAGTTCAAGTTCAAAGAGTGTATAAAAGATCAAGTCCTGAAGCCTTGTTAAAGTACGGACAGCATAAGAATTGTGCGGCCACAGAAGTTGCTTCGCAACTGCAATCCAGAAATGTGTGGCTGAAGAATCCCATCACCTGCCAACTAAAGATATCTGCGGACTGCACATGGAATTGTGCGGCCGCAGAACCTCCCGAGGGGCATTTTTGTCAGTGGATTTTGGCCCACTATAAATAGACGATTTTTACAATTTTAGGTCAAGTTTTGAAGTAAAAAGAAGTTGTAGCCGTTACCTTTTTCTATTTTAGGAAGTTTGTGATTATTTTAGTGTTTAACATTATATTTTATCATTTTAATATTTGATTATGAGTTTAATTATCTTTTCTTCTTTATTTTCTTCAATTCCCATTATGAGTAGCTAGATTCTTACTAGGGTTGTGACCCAACCCTAGTGTGTAAACCTTATGAGTATTTAATTTACTGCTTGTTTATGATTGGGTGTTAATTATTTAGCTTAGTTCATGCTTTAATTTTAGAATTAATGGTCGCAAACATTGATTCATTTCCTTTTGACTTAGTCTCTACTTGAGAAAGATGGACCTAGTCTAGGATAACTTGGCTAACAAGGAATTGGGCTAATTGAGAGTTTGATTGGCCTAATTAAAAGGTTCAAACTAGAGATAGTAAGAACCCGAATTGAGCTTATATCAACTATTTTATTTGATACTCATTTGGACTTGAGAAAGACAAATTGAGAAAAATCACTCTCTGGCCGGGAGGTATTGAGTGGGTAATGTAGAGTTGAGAGCTATAATACACCCCAATCAACAAAAAATGTATTAACGTATTTAACCCATTAGGCGAACACCTAGGTTATGGTCACATCCCTAGGCTTTTAAAAAATTTGGAAAAACACCAAAACCAATCGTTCATTTCTAGTTTCTTTTACTTAGCTTGCAATTGTTAGAGTAATAGTAGAAGTAGAAATCAAAACTCATTGTAGAAGTGCAAATTTAGTTAATCCATTCGCTTTCTTCAAGTATATATTCCTAACACCCCTTATAACTCCCTGTGGATTCGACCCTGACTCATAGTTGGGTAGTTTATATTGCATACGACTGTATCATATCTCTTATCAAGGTGTGTTGTGGATGTCATTAGTGGTCCCAGTTGCGAACTTTGGTCGCAAATGCGACATCTGCATCTGGGTTAAGAGTTGAAATTTCGGGATTTTAGCTCATTCTTTTATATTTTGAACCTAGACTTTGTGAGGGGAGATTTTTCATGGAGATTTTCATACAAGGCAAGAGGATAAGTGATTTTCACATATTTGTGATTATATTTCAAGAATCTACATGTATTTCTTCACCAAAAAACATGAAATTTCAATGTGAAATTTGGGGTTTTTGGCTACACTTTAAGAAAGTGTATTTTAAGGATTTGAATACCGATTTGGACTCAATTTTGGAATCTAATCATATATTTGGACTCAATAGGTTATGCATCATCAAATATTGGTAATGATTCCGAGTTTCGGGCGTGCGAGCCGGGGGTTGACTTTTGGTGAACTCTTCAAAGACCGAGGCTTTATCGATTGGGATCACTTCGTTTGGAATTGGTTTAATTCCTTGATTAACGTTTGGCTAGAATTGAGCTGGTTAGAGTTGTTTCTCAAGGAAGCACGATTTTGGAGCTTTGGACTAGCCTAGATGAGGTAAGTGTCTTGTCTAGCTTTGGTCGAGAAAATTTTTCCTACTAAATGATATTGTTCGTTACATTTGGGTGTGATGTATATATATGGTGATGAGTGTATATACATATGCCAGGGGTATTCATGCTCGGGTTAGACTCTAGCTCACTCTATGCCTATTTGGTTGTGTGTTTTACTTGATTGCATATATTTTTTTTATATAATTGACTTCGTGAGTATAATAAACCATGATAGAGGAATGTGGAAGATATTGGTACCTTATGTTGAACATGATGAGCAAATCTTGAGATTTATGCTATATTTGCCTCGGAGATAGGTACAAGCAGGTTATGAGCACACATATGGACTTGTTCTTGTAATGTGCCTTGATTGGGATGTGTGCTCTCTGTGATACATGTGTAATCCTTTGTATGACTACTTGACTTGGTTGCTATAACTGATTTAGTCATAGTCATGCTTTACCCACATTTTATTATTATCATGTCCTGGTGTGCTTTGTTGATGGGTTATGAGAATATGCCTTTTGATGATAAATTGCTATCTTGCATTGTTGTGATAATTTTAGCACATGTGGATATGTTGTGCGGGTTGATTATTGGTGCGCATGCAGTGACATAAGAGAGGCATTTTATTGTGATGTGCATGCAGCGAAATAATTGTGGCATTGTGGCTATGTTATGTGATGGTCTAGGGGCGATTTTCATTGTGTATGTTTATGTGGTGGTATGATGGTGACATCCTTGAATATGTATGTGATTTCCTTATGTGTGTCATGCATTTTTACATGTTTTGTTGCGTTGAATTTGACATGCTAAGCTATGCCTCTGCTATTACTTAATGATTTGGTTGCCAAGACGGATTTACCTACATGGAGTTGTGATCTCATATTTTTTTTGAGTTGTTTGTAGCATATCGTATTGACGAGATAAGGAAGTTGTCATCATGAAGTAATATATTTGATTGTTGAAAAGACCTTTTGAACGTATTATTTGGCAATTGATATGGTCGGACTTATATTGTGGCACGAGGTCTTTGCCGTGCAGGTGTGACTTATGTTGTGACACGTGATCGGGTGATTGATAATGTCACGAGGTGCCATATATGTGTGTTTCTATTTGATGATTTGTTATTGAAGCCGATCCTTTACTTGTATTGAATTGTTATCACATGTACTGATGAGATTATAGTTATAATATTTCTGCTATATTTAACGACCCAACTAGTCGTTTTATGTATTTGAGCCACGTTTACCCTTTAGATGATCCCCACAGGTGTATTTGTGATTATGGAAATTGTGGGGATGGTTGGTTAGGTTTCGGGGAGCTTTTGGTTTGATTTGGAACACTTGGTTCTCAGTTTGGGAGCTTAGGTTGGAAGAGTTGACCAAGGTTTGATTTTTGTGAAAATGATCCCAGAACGGTATTTTGATGGTCCCAATAGGTTTGTATGGCGATTTTAGACTTAGTCATATGCCAGGAATTGAATTCGGAGGTTCCTAGGATGAATTAGCTCTTTTTTGCCGAAAGTTGGCAATATGAAGGTTTAGAAATTGTGGGGATGGTTGGTTAGGTTTCGGGGAGCTTTTGGTTTGATTTGGAACACTTGGTTCTCAGTTTGGGAGCTTAGGTTGTAAGAGTTGACCAAGGTTTGATTTTTGTGAAAATGATCCCAGAACGGTATTTTGATGGTCCCAATAGATTTGTATGGCGATTTTAGACTTAGTCATATGCCAGGAATTGAATTCGGAGGTTCCTAGGATGAATTAGCTCTTTTTTGCCGAAAGTTGGCAATATGAAGGTTTAGAAATTTTTTAAGTTTAACCATTGGTTGACTTTGTGGCTATCGGGTTCGAATTTTTATTTCGGAACTTGGATTAGGCCCATTTTCACATTTGGAAGTTGTGTGCAACGTTTGGTGTCATTTCGAGTTAGTTTGATAGAAATCAGAAGCTTGGTTGTGATTTTAGAAGTTCTTGAGTTTTATTGTGATTTCAATGCATTTTTGTGTTCGATTCGTGGTTCCGAATATTATTTTGCTGTTTTGAGCTTGCGAGCGGGTTCATATCATATCTTTAGACTTGTGTGGATATTTGGTGTGGAGCCCCGGGGGCTCGGGTGAGTTTCAGACGTGCTTCGGGCCATTTGAATTGAGTTTCAAAGTTGTTGGTTTTTGGTTGGTGATGCAGGTCTCGCAAATGAGAGCACCAGTTCTCATTTGCGGTAATCGCATTTGCGATGAACATGTCGCAATTGCAAAGGTAGGCTGGGAGTGGCAGGCTTCGCATTTGCGAAGCCAGCCCCACAATTGCGAAGGGCGACCTAGGCAGGGGAGATCGCATTTGCGGTACTTGCGGTCACTTGGTCGCTTTTGCGATGAAGGCTGACTTCGCATTTACGAAGTATTGGTCGTATTTTTGACATTGCCTGGGCTGGTCAGTCTTCGTATTTGCAATCCTTTGGTCGCATTTGCAGAGGTTGCATTTGCGACCTTTTGCAGCTGGGTTAATAAGTGAAATATCGGGACTTAGACTCATTATTTCATATTTTGAGATTGGGAGCTCGGTTTGAAGTGATGTTTGAGGAAGTTTTTACCACTTGGATTGGGTAAGTATTTTTTTACTCGGAATTGATTATTTTTCATTAATTACATCTTTGATTTAGCATTTAATTGATGAATCCATGAGTGAAAATTGTCATTTTTGTATAAAACTTTTCTAAAAATAAATATTTGAGATTGGAGAGTGGATTTGGACTCGGTTTGAAAAACCAATCACATATTTGGACTCGTGGGGTTATGGGTAGTCGAGATCAAACTCTTGACTTGGGTTTTGACTGGGTGGCTGCGGGGTTGACTTTTGTTGACGTTTTCGAAATTTGGTAAAAACGCAACTTTATTAATCGAAATTGATTTCCTTTGCATCATTTGATATTAATGAGTCATTTTGGCTAGATTTGAGCTGAACGGAGGTGAATTTGAAAGAAAAAGCCTTTTTAGAGTATTGATTGGGGCTATTTTGATGTAAGTATCTTGCCTAACCTTGTGTGGGATAATTACCTCTTAAGATTTGGTCTAATTTGCATATTTGTGTTATGTGAAACAACGTGTACACAAGGCGATGGGTGTGTACGCAGGCGTATGTGTGGTTTATGGCCGGATTAGACCTTAGGCTATAAATGTGCCTTGAATTTTGATTGTTTGCTATATGAAACATGCTTTGTTGTTGGAAATTCCTCTCACTTTTATGGTATTGTCTTGTTCTTGTGCACCTTGTTGTTTAACCGTGGGCTTATATCTTACAGTAACATCGGGTATTATTATTTTTGTGATATTGTGACACATGTGAACATGTGCGGGTTGATTGTTGTTGTGTGAAGTATAAGGGTGGAGAGATGCGCATGCGACGACATAAGGGAGACATTTCATTATGATGTGCATGCGGTGAGGTAAATGTGGCTATATATGTGTATGCGGCGACATAAGGGAGGTATTTCATTGATTATGTGCATGCGACGACATAATGGTGGCTTTTTTGGTGATGTTATGATGCATTTCAGGGTGTTTCTTTGATGTTGTTCATGTGTTGGAATGAGGTTAATAGGTTGATCACATACTTGTTTTTTAAATGTTTTAGCCTTGTGTTTTTATGAGATGTTGGTTGATTATGATATGATATCACATGCCCCATCCCTATTTGGTATTTTATTGGCCAAGACAGATTTTTCTACACTGAGTTAGTGTTATACACTTTACGAGGTTGATGATATTTGTTCCGTTATGCACCTTATTGTCGGTTTTCTTTTGATATCTTGCACACTTTTTGACAAGTGAGCGTCATGCATTGAACCTCGTCACTACTCCACCGAGGTTAGTCTTGATACTTATCGGGTACCAACGGTGGTATACTTATACTATGCTTTTGCACATTCTTTGTGCAGATCCAGGTACTTTGGATCGAGCTGATCGTTAAGAGGTGTGCTAGAGTTTGCTAGAGACTTCAAGGTAGTATCCTTGTTGTTTCGTTCGCAGGCCTCAGAGTCACCCTCTTTACTTCATTTTCTATTGTTTATGTATTCCAAACAGTATTGTACGCTTTGCTAGAGGCATGTTAGAGTTTGTTGGTGATTTCAAGGTATCCCTGTTGTTCCGTTCGCAAGCCTCAGAGTCACCCTCTTTACTTTATTTTCTACTGTTTATGTATTCCAACTAGTATTGTACTCTTTGAGACTTGTTATGTATTCTTTGTAGAGCTTATGACTCTGTATTACCGAGTTTTAGGATGTTGATTTTTGTATCCATGTTTGGCGGTTTAATCATATTTCGCAGTTTTATTAAAATTTTAAGTTGTTATATTCTAATTGATATCGTTATGTCATAGGCTTACCTATTATTAGGAATTAGGTCACATCACGACCCCTATGGTGGGAATTTGGGTCATGACAAGTTAGTATCAGAGGTCTTGGTTCATAGGTTCTACGAGTCATAAGTAAGTTTAGTTGGATCGAGGCATGCAGTTTACATCGCATTTTGGATAGTCGTGCGGCGCGAGTTGGGCACATAGGTCGAGCTGAGTACGACATTTCATCCCTCGACGGACGAACAGTCCGAACGCACTATGCAGATATTGGAGGATATGTTACGGGCATTTGTCATTAATTTTGGGGGTTAGTGGAATCAATTTTACCGCTAGCATAGTTCGCCTACAATAACAGCTATTAGTTGAGCATCCATATGTCTCTGTACGAGGCCTTATATGGGAGGCGATGTCGTTCTCCGGTTGGTTGGTTTGAGCTTGGGAAGGCTAGGTTGTTAGAAACTGATTTGGTTCAGAACGCCTTAGAGAAGGTGAAGTTTATTCAGGAGCGACTTCGTACAGCGAAGTCCTGTCATGACCCAAAATCCCACCTTAAGGATCTTGATGGCACCTAGTCTCTAAAACTAGGTAAGTCGATCACTTACAATAGTTAAATCAACTAAACATGATATTATGAAGAAGAGTTAAATATAAATGCGTAAATAAAGGTGACACAAGCCTACAAGGCGATAATCACAATAAATTTCCAAGACTAGGTAGTACAAAGTCACGAATTCTAACTGAATACATAGATAATATCTCAAAATACAGTACTATTCGGATAGAGAATTAACAGTATAATTGTAAGAAAAGGACTCCAAGGGACTGCGACGATCAAAGCAGCTCAACCTTGAATCCTCACGAACAAAGAAGCTCTCACTGCCTGGATCTGCTACCTCCAATACCTGTATTTGCACAAAAAAGTGTAGAAGTGTAGTATGAGTACACCACGGTCTTTACCCATTAAGTATCAAGACTAAGGAGTAGTGATGAGGTTCAGGTCAAAACATTCACTAAATAATAACCTGTGCAAAATATCAAGAACCAGAAAAGGGAATAATAACAGGACACAATAGCTGTAATAAATTGAATAATAACATAAAGCAATCACTGTAATAAAAAAGGAATAATAATAGAAAGCAATAATTGTAATCTCATCGACTTATCAATCATCCTCGCACGACAAAGAACTCTTGCCACAATATATACCACAACCGCATGGCAAAGACCTCGTGCCACAATATAGACCACAACCGCACGGCAAAGACCTCATGCCACAATGTATATCACGACTGTACGGCAAAGGCCTCGTGCCACAATGTATATCACAACCGGACGATAAAGACCTCGTGCCACAATGTATTTCACAACCACACGACAAAGATCTCGTGCCACAACATATATCACAATTACACGGCAAAGACCTCATGCCACAACATATATTACAAACCATGTCAATTATCAATAACACGTTCAAGAGAAATTTATCGAGAATCAAATAAAGTAATGGATGATAACAACTTCCTTTTTATTTCATTCCGTTATGTCACCACAACTCAACAGAAAATGAAATAACAATTCAGTGTAGGTGAATTCATCTTGGCGACCGAAACACCAAGTAAATGATAGAGACACACACTAGCACATTGGAAACAACACAACAAAACACGTAGAAATGCATGACACACACAAGAAGCAATATCACCACACAAACCTCATCAATCAAACGCCCCCAGGCCATCACATGTTATCCCCACATAGCCCCTTTATCTCGCCACATGTGCAATATCAACAATAACAATAGCACGGCAAACACCTCGTGCAAACACCTCAACAATCCGCTCAACAAGTCCACGTATGCCAAAATCACAACAACACAGCATACCAACAATTTTCATCAAGACATCAACTCACAAATTTGTCGACGCAGTGCACCAGGACAAATAATAAGGAAAAGCGGATAGGTGTTCAACATATAACATAAATTCAGCTAACCCAAATAGCAACAATTTCACAAACGCCCAACTTGGCCAAATTAAGGAAATAAAATCCTATGACATGATGTCTAAGCATGGAACATGAGCTCAAGTAATCATCCAAAGTAAATACACGTAGAGTAGAGGCCTTCCAATCAAAACAATATAATATGAGCAATCATGAGTCAAATACGATCATAAACGACACATATGATCATATACACACTCGTCACCTTGTGTACACGTCATTTCACACATATCACAAAAAAGAATTAAGCCAAATCCTAAGGGATAATTCCCCCACACAAAGTTAGGCAAGATACTTACCTCAATTAGGCCAATTCAACACTCAAAAAAAAAAATTCCCTTAAAATTTACCTCCGCTCGGCTCAAATCTAGCAAAAAATAACTTAATAATATTAAATAATGCAAGAGGAACCAATTTCTATTAATAAAGTTTACATCTTTATACAATTCCCAAAAAGTCAATAAAAGTCAATCCTAGGCCCGTCCGATCAAAATCTGAGTCGAAGGGTAGATCTTAACTACCCATAGCCCCACGAGTCCAAATATGTGTTTGGTTTTGAAATCCGAGTCCAATTCAACTCTCAAATCTCAAATTTTTATTTTTTAAAACATAGTAAAAAATCTCCAAAATTTCTCTTCAAATCTCATGATTTTGATGTTAAAATCCATAGAAAATCATGTTATAATATCAAACATTGAGTCAAAATAACTTACCCAATGGCTATGTGTGAAAATTCCCTCCAAAAATTGCCTTCCACCTAGTCTAGAGTTCAAAATATGAAAGCATTAGCTAAAATCCCGAAATTCCAACTCTTAACCCAGCTCCAAATGTCGCATTTGCGATCAACAGTTTGTAGCTGCGGAGTTCGCAATTGCGATCACATGTTAGCAATTGCGACCAAGGTTCGCAATTGTGACCATATGTTCGCAAATTCGGAGTTCGCAATTGCACCAAAAAGTTCACAATTGCGAAGTACCAGCACCAGCAATCCCAAACTTCACCGAAATAATTTGAAACCACCCCGAAAATCATCTGGAACCTCCCGAACACAAACCATATATGCGTTTCAATCATAAAATATGCTACAGACTTGCTCACGTACTCAAAACACTGAAAATAGGTTGTATTGACCTAATATTGACCATGGTCAAACTCCAATTCATTTACTAGTCTCTCAACTAATGACCCAAAACACACCCGAATCCCTCAGCCCTATCCAATCATACCAACAAGTACATTAACCTCATACAAATTAGTTCGCGTGCTCGTATCATCAACATAACATATAAAACCACGAATCAAACACCAAAAGGCATCAAAATCATAATGAGACTCAAGACTTCCAAAATCACAACCAAGCATCCGATTTCCGTCAAACCAACCCCGAATAAGACCAAACTTTGCACAAAAGTTCTAAATGAAAAAACAAACATATTGCAAGTCCGGAAACCAAAATTTGAGGCCGATAGCCACAAAGTGAACTCTCGGTTAAACTTAGGAAATTTCTAAACCTTCAAATTGTTAACTTTCGTAAATTAAAGCCAAAAGCTTCTAGAAACATCCAAATGCAAATCCGAGCATACGCCAAAGTACAAAATCATTATCCAGACCTAACGAAACCATCAAAACTTCGATCCGAGTTCAAATACATAAAAGTCAAACTTGATCAACCCTTTCAACTTAAGGCTTATGAAATGAGAATCATTCTTCCAAATAAATTCTGAACCGCTCGAAAACCAAAATCGACCATACACGCAAGTCATAATACATCATATGAAGCTACTCAAGACCCTAAACCACCGATGAAAAGCAAATGCTCCAAACGACTGATCGGGTCGTTACATTCTCCCCCACTTAAACATATGTTCGTCCTCGAACGTACTAAGAGTCGTTTCAAAGCCATCAAATCATGGTATAAACTCACCACACGCATACACACGGGTGATCCCACGCCATTCCAATCCATATAAGTCCAACAACAACACCCAACTGAAGATCCTTACTTCACATTAGTCCTTAATTTTCCACATCGGGAACTCATTATAAAACCCGATTCTCGTATCTATGCGTTGTATAAGTCAAAACAAACTGTATCAATACATAACCATATCTATATGCTGTATAAGTCAAATCAAGTTGTATATATACGTTGTACAAGTCAAATCAAAATGTATCAATCCGAGCTCTCTATCTGAAAATATGATAAAACTCAACCCTTGAATAAATAAGATCTGCTTAGGCATCTCCATATTTGGGACAAAATATCGCACCTACACACCCACATCTGCGAGCAAAACCTTGTATCTGTGACCTCAACTTAACTGACCAAAATCGCATCTGCGTAACAAAACCTACATCTACGACAGCGCAGAAGCACAAAACTTTCGCAGAAGCGGACACTCACCTTGAGCCTCAATCCTGCATTTGCGATCAAACTTCCGCAGATGCAACCTCGCACTTGCGATTCCTCACCCGCAGAAGCGGAAAATCTGACCATGCCAAAACCTCGCAGAAGCGACTCAAACCTCACAGAAGCGATTCCTCATTTGCGCTCTAACATGCGCAAATGCGAAACATAAGAACCAGGTCTGCCTAAAAATATCGAAATGATCTGAAACTCACTCGAGGCCCCCGGGACCCTGTCTAACCACACCAACCAATCCCAAAACACAACACAAACCTATTCGATCCCTCAAAACACACAAAATAACATTAAAACCACGAATCATCAATCAAATGCCATCTTAGTGAACTATTTCAAATTCTCAAATTCCAAACTTGGGCCGAACACGTCTAAACAACTCGGAATCACCTCAAATTTTTCACACAAATCCCAAATGACATAATGAACCTATACCAACTCCCAACACAACAATCCAAACCTAGTAACCCCGAAGTCAACTCCTGGTCAAACCTATAAACTTTATAACCCTTCAAATTGCCAACTTTTGCCCAATTAGAGCCAAAACCTTCTAGAAACATCCAAATGCAAATCCAGACATGCGCCTAAGTCCAAAATCACCATCCGGATCTAAAGGAACCATCTAAACTCCGTTCTAAGGTCAAATATGCAAAAGTCAAACTTGGTCAACTCTTCTAACTTAAAGCATCTCAAATGAGAATCAGCTTTCCAAAACAATCTCGAATCACTCGAACCAAAACCGATGATACAGGCAAGTCATAATACAACATATGAAGCTACTCAAGAATTCAAACCCCCGAACGGAATGCAAATGCTCAAAACGGCCGGTCAGGTCGTTACATTCTCCCTCAGTTAAACATATATTCGTCCTCGAACGTGCCAAGAGTCATTCCAAAGCCATTGAATCACTGTATAAACTCACCATACATATACCCATGGGTGTTCCCACATCACCCCAATTCATATAATCCCGATTGAAAATCCTTACTTTAGCCTTAGTCCACAAATCTTACAACCAATTCTCCAATATCTGGAAATCATTATAAGACACATTACTCGCATATATACACTGTATAAGTCTGAACAAGCTGTATCATGCCATAACCACATTTTCAATATATAATCACAGGATATACCACATAACTCAATTACTCATAGCAATAATTTCTGACCACAATAATTGTTCATTAACAAACCCAGTACCAGCGACATACCTTTAATCAAATAAAACCTTGTTCTAAATCTTTGTACACTGCCAATTATGAAAGAAACATGCAAAAATTCATAACCATTCCTCAGATCAACAAGTCATGGAGCTTTCTTGCCCGATAAGAACCATTGCGAATTTCTAAGTTGACTAATGACATTATTCTCCAGACTTACCTTAATCAAATCCAATAACACTCATTTTAGGTCCAATAACCTCATCTCCTTCGGTACAAGCTGCTCGACTGACACGCCACATCAGCACCACCTCGAGCCACATACCATGCAATCTGTGCACCAAACAAGTAAAAACTCGAATATACCCAATGATGGAAAGAGAATCAAATGAGAGAACCATCCCACAAGTTCAACGGATACCACCACAAAATGCAATGCTATGAACCCGTCTTACAGAGAAGAAACAAAACACACAAAATAAGCACGAAGGATCATATCCTAACATAACTCCACTGCGATACGTGACCTAATCCATACACCGGTCCAATAACTCGAGCCATGACGCTCACCATCAACAACCATATGCATATCAACAATAAACACGCGAAGTGCATGACCATAATCATGGAGAACTGGATAGCACAATATACCACAAACATTAATACCATAACCAAGGCGCAATCAACCATTCAACACCCCATGAACCAACTCGCTCAAACTCTTCCATAAGGCACAAATAGAACCGCATCATGTGTGTAAATAGTCAACAGTCTCACAAACCATTATAGCACAGAAGGATAACACATGGAACATATCATAATACGAATAAGATCAACTCTGATCGTTGACATACCCTTCAAATTAATTCTGATCCTCAATAGGTAGATAACCTCCGTAAAGTCCATAATAACCTATCCATAGCACATACAATCAATTGTCAACCTTTTAACATACCTTCACCATCCGTAACCAAGGAATAATTTGCCTCTAAGAACCCTCATAGTCTTCAAATCTCTAGAATACTAGAATTTCCATGTCCGATACCAACTCCACTACTCAAATGACTGACACATCCCTCATACACAATCATCTCATGGGAAATACTTTCATAATTCTTCCGTGCCACATAGCAAATATCAGCAGTAGATCAACCAGGCGATTACTGCAATACCAGTCCAGTATCCGCAAGTCAAAACATAGTGTGCCTCCTGAAATGCCCACCCTTCTCAAGTGATACCAATTAGTGCCAACATTCTCCTAAACATCTAAAACCGTCCATGCTATCTACAACTCATGACCTTCCCTTTGAACGGAACTGCAACCTCGTACATGCAAACCTTAGTCCCACACGTCGCACCGCATCCATCATGCCATCATATGAAAACACGAGAACCCCATTATCAATTCAGAATCACAAGTAGGATAGTCACCCCCATCAGCCAAAATTCTTCCACTTGACCCCATCTAGGAGAAAAATTCACAACACGCAATATACTCCCCATGCTTGTCGAAATCATCTGTCCCAAGCCGTGGTTGAAATCATTGAGAACTCTTCGAAACCCATTAGCAAAAACCAAGTCATCAAAATTGAATCTATCTAACTTAACCGAGTCACACAGGTCGCTAAGCCCAAGGGTATTGCCACAAAATACCTGTAAAGTCTTACCACGCCAATGGAATCGATCACTTCAATTACTATGCTGATCCAACCCACTACCAAGCTGACCTATTTCTTCGAGTCCCCCTCAACTTGCCTCCAGGTTAACACTTCTTCTTTCCAGTACACTATGATCATTAACCCAAAGTTCACCACATGAGATCCTAGCATGAAACCACGTCGTCTTAAGGCCCATAAGCTATTGTATTCTCTCTTAAGCACCCAATAGTACCACAACCGAGATATCCACTCTAAAGAGACCTTCCTTGAATCTAAAGCTATTTCTTTAACCTCTCTGATATTGAAATGTAGAATCGCTAATGTTACAAAAATACCGCAAGTCTCGGCACCAGCCGATGCAACTCTCAGATCTTATCCACATACAAAATTCCTGAATTCTCAAATACCACATACAAATCTTGAACTCATTAGAACGTTCTTGAGAGTCATACACTCTGCTCTAATCTCTAATGTACTGCCAATACGAGCCGGACGACTTGTGCTCCATCAGAACACAAACACCTAAGGAAGTAACCTCACCTTTAAGCAACCAAGTGAATCCCTTCTCCTTGCACACCACGAAAACAAACACGAATCACTCCATGATTTCCATATGTCCATAAAGTATAACACAACATGTATCCAGAAATATTTCCTTCCCCGCACTAACCTCGAAGCCATCCCCTTTCAAGTCGTAACTAATCCACAAATATGCCTCAGACCAAAACTAACATAACACATGATCATGCAACCTGATCGTCGATAGAAGACTCCCTCACTTGGCTCGAAGTCATAGAATATAACATTCGATAACCCACAATACCCTTACACCATAACTGTAACAATCCCGTACTGTAATTCAACTAAATCCTACATACGCTCTTGTAGCTCTAATCATAAAATATCTCAAATCATCTGCTAAGCGCATGTCCATCCTCGTGTCAGTCGTGTGTACTTCCTCAAGCGATCAGAACTCAAATTTGCAGCACATACACATCATGCTGGTAGAAAGGAAACTCTTCATAGAAACATCATAGGGATCACACAGCCTTAGAACATCCCGCAGGAGATAACCCACCTGCTTAGACTCAAACTAGCATTTCTCTATGCCCTATCATGGTCACACCCACTATGCAATCGTTAAATCCTCCCAAGTCTGAACTAGTCAACAAGACATAAGAATATACTTTATTCAAAAAATGAAAAACTGAAAGATCCCTAACACCCTAACATACTTATAACTCAAGACTGTATAGCACATCAAGACAGAAATTGAGCATCCATAGTCCTTTCACATCCCAAGCAAAATCCTCATCATCATATCCAAACCATCTAAATATTCCGCCGTCACATTATACTTATTATATGGCCATCCAACCACTCGTTGTTCCATCAATCACACTCCTAGGGACACTGCCAGACATATAGTCCAAAAGCACATATTCACACAACTGAAACTACCGAGCCCGAATTGCGGTTTGAACCTGGCCTCAAGTCCTCCAGACTGGCCCAACTCCACAATACCGAGAGCACATCTCGCACCTCTTCCATGACATCACAAGCCATCGATGCACAATTGATACCGAGTGCTCAACATAATATACGAGTGGATGGAAGGAAATCAATGATTTATGCTTCAAGCTGAATCAAAGCCACACAATAAGAAAGAAAGATGGGAAGTTTCCTAGATGCCCTATAGCTTGTCGAAGATGGGTATGGACGTCATCATACCAATCCACAAGACTCTACTAGACACTTTCTCATGACTCGTAGAACCTATGAACCTAGAGCTCTGATATCAACTTGTCACGACCCAAATCCACCTAGTCATGATGGCACCTAGCCCAACTCGCTAGGTAAGTCAGAAAACAGTCAACACAACTCTATTAAAATAATAAGAAATCAATAAATAAAATAATTAAATTTTCATATAATAACGCAAGGATTGATAGTACAAGTCATGAGCCACTAAGACTTAGATTTACAAATGCTGGTATGATAATAAATACAACATTTGTTTGGAATATACATAAACAGATTACAAATCTAAAGTTACCAAGGACAAGTTGTAGCTATATCCGAAAAGTAGGTACATCTTCAATGCCAGCTTCTGTCATCCACAACAAACTCAGCTCCAAGATCTGCACGCAAGGTGCAAAAGTGTAGTATGAGAAAAACCGACTCCATGTACTCAGCAAGTATTATAACTAACCTCGGCGAGGTAAAAAAAGCAACAATTGTAAATGATACTAGCAAATCACATGTATAGTTCATAAATCTAACAAGTACAGAACAACAATATGATTAAATCATGAATCACAGATAAAACCATCTTGGTACACACGATAGCTTAACGTATTGTGCTCAATCAACAATCCAGCATATAAAGAAGATATGCAAATAAATCAGGTAAACAACCAAGGAAATTACAAGTAAAGATGAAATACAACAACCAAATCAAACATTGGCCAGCCTTTCCTCAGAATTTCCATAACTGAACCAAACCACTGATCAGCTTTTTCCAAAGTCCACATCAACCAGAAGTAACTATCAAGAAGGCACATGAGAGAGTGACCCTAGGGGGATGGACCCATATCCACACGTTGCATGGCATAGTCACGTGCAATCCGCTCAGCATGGTCATAGGCTCAATATCACAATCTGACCTGTGTGGTCACGTGCTACCAGTCGAATACATATCACACAGAAAGCAGATATACAAGAATATATGTACATGATCAATGAACATCAAATTTCATACTCCTGGACTGGTATAAGTGACATGCTATGGTGTATGCATGTGCAAAGTGCGCTATCAAAGCTCAAAATAGGCAAATACATCACAAAAGTATCAATTACCAGGTTCAATCAGGAGATTAACCTATATGTAAACTCAAACATGGCTCAAATAGCTCACAACAACGGTACAAATATAAGAACCATCACAACATGAAGCTTGGAAATCAATCCAAGGCATATCATAGCCTAAACACTACCCCAAGCATGCAAAATACCCCATGCACGCATATGGGTACAACCCCACACATGTGCGCCACCTATTGAAAGTAGCTATCACAATTAACTAAGGAAACTAGTGCCTCAACCAAGTTTAGGTAAGATACTTACCTCAAGCAAGCCAAATTGATATTCTAGAAGTGCCATACTAGTTTCACATAAATCCGACTCCAAATCGATGTTCAAAACCCAATTATTTACTTTAGAAATCTTTTTGACAAAACCCCCCAATTTTTCTTTTAGATTCACCAATCAAATGCCAAAATAAACGAAGGAATCATGTAAAATAATCAAATTCGAGTAAAAAATACTTAACCAAATCTCTCACCTGTGCACCCACATTTGAAACCTCAACTTACCCGACCAAAACCACATCTGCGTAACAAAACCCGCATCTGCGACAGCGTAGAAGCGGACAGTCACCTCGAGCCTCAATCCCGCATCTGCGATCAAACTTTCGCAGATGCGACCTCGCACATGCGATTCCTCACCCGCAGAAGCGAAAACCCTGATCATGCCACAACCTCGCAGAAGAGACTCAAACCTCGCAGAAGCGATTCCACATTTGTGCAACAACATGCACAGATGAGAAACCCCAGAACCAGGTCTGCCTAAAAATATAAAAATGATCTGAAACTCATCTGAGGCCCCGGGACCCCGTCCAATCACACCAACCAATCCCAAAACACAACACAAACCTAATTGAGGCCTAAAATCACACTAAATAACATCAAAACCACGAATCGTCAATCAAGAGCCATCTAAGTGAATTATTTCAAATTCCCAACTTCCAAACATGCGCCGAACACAACTCAAAATCACCTAATAGTTTGCACACAAGTCCCAAATAATATAATAAACCTATAACAACTGCTGGAACAATAATCTGAATCCAGTAACCCTGAAGTTAACTCTCGATCAAACCTATAAACTTTTCAACCTTTTAAATTGTTAACTTTTATCCAATTAGAGCCCAAACCTTCTAGAAATACCCAAATTCAAATCCGGACATACGCCTAAGTCTAAAATCACTATTTGGACCTAACGGAATCATCCAAACTCAGATCCGGGGGTCAAATATATAAAAGTCAAACTTGGTCAACTCTTCCAACTTAAAGCTTCTCGTATGAGCATCATTCTTCCAAATTAATCTCGAATCACTCGAAAACCAAAACCAACGATACACACAAGTCATAATACACCAGTTGAAGCTACTTAAAACTTTAGACCCCCGAACAGAATGCAAATACTCAAAACGGCCTATCAAGTCGTTACAGATACTAAGAACTTGAGATGGTTTTTACCATGACTTTAAGGCCGAGGTTGTCCACAGGCTTGAACTAAGTTGTATACTTCTGGACAATGGAGCAATTATGAGAAGAACCACCATACTTGTAATTTGGAATGGATTAAAGAATTCTTATACGCAGGATATGGTGTTGTTATTGAAATAGTGGATCATGTGAGATTGGGATTGAATGGTAAAGGTTGTGGTTCATCTTCAGGCGAAAGATATTGAGTTAGAGATAACATGAGAGATTAAGATGCTTAAGAGTATGATGGCAATATTTTGCATCACCTAAGAAGGGTGTGGGTTCTATAATATATATTGTGAATGATGTTTATGGATGATTCAACTAAGAGTTGTATAACGCGTGTGACTGGCAACCATTAAAATATAATTGTTTTTGTTGTTGAGCATGGAAAGGGTGATAGGAGTATTTCTTACAAAATGAATGCATATATGGCATCACATTCATTGGATAAGCAAATTAGAGATCAATAGTGTGAAGATTCTTGTATTCTTGAGGTTTAGAGATAAGATTTTCTAGAGGCAGAACTATGTCTTTTAACGTGGGCAGTGATAGTGAGTTAATGACGACATAGTTGAGGTATGCATCTGGTATGGGTAACTTTAGGAAATTGATACTTGATAAGACACATGATCAGCAGTATGCAAAGTTCCATGAGTGGCTTGGTAAGACACATGGGTGCGGTATGAAGCATGTACCCAATGAGGGGCTAAATATTATTATTATATATATCATAAGTAATGCATAAGTTCCATGAGTGGCTAAACCTTTTCCGGTAACTCGCATGCCTTAAGTTTGATGGGTTCTATATTTTATTTCCCCGGTGGCTTGTCAGGTTATAATCAAGTACTCATGTCTCTTATATTAAAACACTAATTTTACATGCTTTTCTTTGTCTTACATACTCATTAAATTTTCCGTACTGACACCCTTCTCTTTGGGGGCTGTGTTCATGCCCACAGGTGCAGATAGACCCAGTGACGTCCCTCCCCAGTAGAGTATTGTTCCAGCTGATTGGTTATTGCTCTCCACTCTTTCAGAGTAGCAGTTCAGAAATTAATAGGTACTGAAGCAGATATTCTAAATGTTTTGGGTACGGTGGGGCCCTATACCGACCGAGTCATGTAAACTTGTACTCCGTTTGGTACTCTTAGTGGTTTGCATACTGGAGTTTAGCTGTATATAAAAGAATGGGTTTTAACCTTGTTGGGTACAGTTATGAATATACATGAAATGTGATATTTCTTTTTCTAATCAGTTATTCACATGTTAGTTCTGGTCTTATTACTTGGAGGCCTCAATGGCCCGGTTCAATGAATAAAAAGAATGTAAAAACAGACGTCGGTTTGTACGGGCCTTCGGGCATCATGTGCCGGTCACACCTCCCAAGGTTGGGGTATGAAAATTGGGAAGGATTTGAACAAAGATATATTTGAGTTAGGGCATTTTAACTGATACTAAGTTCGACAACAAGCAGTTATTATGACTAATGGGTATGACTAATAGATATAAAGGATGTGGGGTATATCATATGGTTGCATCCCGGTTGTTCATTTATAATTCGATATAGGTTGTTGATATTGATAAACTGAACATATATAAGAATCGAATCTTGGAGGAAGATCCGAATGTTGAAGTTGGGTTTAAAGGCTCATAAGCTAAGGTTGAAGGAGAAATCTTCAGTCAATATGCATTAATAGATTTACATGAATGGAGATAACATGAGATCATCTATGAAAATTTGTATGATGAGTTTATACATCTATTCGATAGTTTGTAAATAACCGTGGCATGTTCAGACGAATATATGTTTAAGTTGAGAAGAACATAACGGCCCAACAGGCTATTTTGAGTTTTAGCATCTTGTTCTAGGATTTGAGACCTTGATTATGTTCATATGATAAATTATGAGTTGTGAATATTGTTGGTTTTGGTTCCAAGAGGTTCGATAATGATTTGGAATACTTAATTTATAATTAAAGGCTTAAAGTTAGAAGAGTTGACCAAATCAACATTTTGAGTAAATGAGCTAGAATTAGTGATTTGAAAGTTCAGATTAGTTTGTATTATGATTTTGGACTGATATATATGTTCATATTGGGTCATGGGTTGACTGGAAAGAATTCAACGCTTTAGATTGAAAGTTGCCAATTTGAAGAATTTAGAGTTCAAAAATTTGACTTGGGATTGGCTTTTGTGTTATTTCATTTTGTTTTGTGCTTTAAGCCTTAGTATAGGCCCATATAGGTTATTTAGATTTAATATAATGATTTATAGATGAACTAAAGGATTTGGGAGTGATTTGGATTTATCTTGTAAAATTAAAACTTGAAGAATTTAAGTTCATATGTTGGTTTTGATCTTCATTCTTATTTCTGATATTTTTGGGTGTAGTTTGAGTCCTTGGACAAGTTTTTATAAGGTATACAGTCTAGTTGGGATGTAGTATGGTGTCCCAAAGAGGGAAGGGTGAGGTGAGTTTCGACGTGTTTAGAAGAAAATTACAGCTATTGGGAGGATTTCTTGTTTCGGCATCCAGGTCACCGTCTGGCGGTGCCTGTGGCACCAGAATTTGCGGGGCCAAAAAGGAGCCAACGTCCAGGTCACCATTTGGCGGTGCCTGTGGCACTAGAATCTGCTATATAGAGGGACAAATTTCATAGTTTTCCAATTTATTTTCCGACCATTTTGGAGACTTAGGGGCTCAAGTTTACAAGGTTCTGACCTAGAATATTATCGACAAGCTTGGGGTAAGTGATTCTAACATAAATTTATGATTTATACATGAATCTTTCACTAAATTTGACATCAAAACATAGGATTAAATAATAGAAATTAGAATTTTTGTCCAAAAGTTAAAAAGTGTATTTTAACTTTTTAAGTACCGATTTGGACTCAAATTTGAAAATCAATCATATATTTGGACTCGTGGGATTATGGATTAATAATGGGATTCGACATTGGACTCGAGTTGACACGTGGGCCCGAATTGACTTTTGAGATTTGATTAAAGATTAAAGTTTTATTGTTAGAGTTAGTTTTATAGATTTATTTGTCCTTGTTGTTTATTATTTGGGCTAAACAACGTTCATTTAATGGATTTGGAGCTAGAAACGGAGATTTTGAAGAACAAAGCTAGCAGGATAAGGTAAGTATGTTGCTTAACCTCGACTTGAGGGAATTTTTCCTAAAATAGAATTATGTGCTACATGCTGCTTGTTTGGATGTGATGTATATGGTGACGAGCGTATATGCATGCACTAAGGTTATACCATGCTTGGGATAGATTTTAGGCTTCTTTATGTCTTATTTGGATATATGTTCTTCCTGTGATATGCTTTATTTGTTTGTATGACTACTTGAGCAACTTTATTCATGCTAGAGATAATATCTAGGCTTTTAATGATTTATTTGGACATGATAGGACTATTTATATGTTGGATTACATATTGTGATCGTAGTCATACGTGTACATATGCATACATTCCTGCATGTTTATTTCTCGGTCCATATGCATCACACATATTTATCTTTTTTGTTCATATGCAAACATCGCTGCATATGTGATAAGTGGGGATTTTGACTGCTTATTAGAACCTTTTAGCTTTTATTTTAGTCCGAAAGTATTGAATTGTGTTCCCAAAACTAATGTAATTGTGTAAAATTGTAGGAATGCTGGAAGTTTGGTCTCCCGAGATGAAATCCGACTCAAAAAGAAATGTTCCAAAATACAAGGCAATAAAGGGTGAAGAAGCACAAATATGCGGTCCGCAGAAAAAATTGCGGACCGCAGAATTCCACCTACGGCCGCAAACCAAGAAGAAAAATTTAGCAGAACTTTCAGCAATGTGCGGACCGCACATGAATTGTACGGCCGCAGAACTGGGCTAAGATTCAAAGATCAGAGAGTATAGAAAAAGACCAAGTCCAGGACCCTTTGTGAATTGCGGACCTCACAAGAATTGTGCGGCCGCAGAAGATTGCCTCGCGGCCGCAATCCATAAATGTGCGGCCGCAAAAGATTGCCTCGCGGCCACAGTTCAGAAATGTGCGACCGCAGAACTCCACTTCTTGACAACTGAAGAAATCTGCTGACCGCACATGGAATTGTGCGGCCGCAGAACCTCCCGAGGGGCATTTTATCCGAGTTTTTTGGTCCTGTATAAATAGACGAGTTGCACAAAATTAAATTAAGTTTTGAGCATTTGAAGCTGTTGTAGCCGTTGTTTTTTAACTATTTTAGGAAGGTTTACATTATTTTGTTATTTTAACATTAGATTTCATCATTTTAATCTTCCATTATGAGTTTAATTAGCTTTTCTTCTCTATTATTTGCAATTTCTATTATGAGTAGCTAGACTTTTACTAGGGTTGTAACCCAACCCTAGTGTGTAAACCTCATGGGTATCTAATTTAGTGCTTATTTATGATTGGGTGTTGATTATTTAGCTTAGTTCATGCTTCAATTTTAGAATTGGTTGCAAACATTGATTCATGACTATTTGACTTAGTCTCTACTTGAGAAGGTCCGTCTAGGCTAACTTAGCTAACAAGAAATTAGGTTAATTGAGAGATTGATTAACCTAATTAAAGGGTTCAAACTAGAGATAGTAATAACCCGACTTGAGCTCTTATCATTTGGACTTGAAAAGCCAAATTGGGCAAAATCACTCTTTGACCGAGAGGTATTGAGTGGGTAACGTAGAGTTGAGAACTATAAGATACCCCAATCAACAAAACAAGTCTGAACTAACACCTAGGTTATGGTCACAGCCCTAGACCTTTAATCCAATTGGAAAAACCTCAAAGACATTTATTTATAATTTATTTTCTTTATCTTGCATTCATTAGAGTAATAGTATGAACAGAAAATAAAACCTTGTTGTGAAAGTACAATCTTAGATAACCCATTTGGTTTCTTCAAATATATACTCCTAACTCCCATCATAACTCCCAGTGGATTCAACCCTGACTCCTAATTGGGTAATTATTATTGCATACGACCGTGTCATATCTCTTTTTAAGGTGTATTGTAGACGTGACCAATATGATTCTCTAATATGGATTGAGTGTTATAATGGTTATGCCATACGATTGATATTATTATGGCATGATAATTTATGCTGTGCAGTTGATATTATTATAGTATGATAGTTTATGTCGTGCGACTGTATCATTATGGAACGATAGTTTATTCCATACGGTTGATATTATTATAGTATGATAGTTTACGTCGTGCGACTGTATCATTATGTCACGATAGTTTATTCCATGCGGTTGTTATGATTATAGCATAATTGTACATTTTGTGCAATTGATGACTGATTCGTGAGATATTGATGATCGATCATGGAGCTATAATGCTTGGGCGCATGGATTAGATCTATCCCTCCGATGTCACGTGATAACCTATGCTACATTGGACTGTGTGTGCGCAGTTTAACACAAGGAGTGTCGGGACACTAAGAGAGTCAATTATTATAAAGTTTGACTCTTTATCATACATTGACACGTAGACTCATGGAGAAATACTCATGCATATCATCTGCATATGCACATTCATACATTTTACGCATGCATGGGACTTGATTGTGAATTATTGGACACTTGGAGGTTGTTAGTGATGTAAAGGTTGAGTCTTCATCATACATTGACATCTTGGACTTATGTAGGGCCATGCATATAAATGCTATTTGGGAAGTGATGTGATGTTGAGTCTTTATCATGCATAGGCTCCATACCTTCATGTAGAATTATTTTAGCTATTCACGTATCTCCTTATGTGCGAATTGGTGCATTTGTATATGCTTCTAGTCTCGTTATTTGGAAATGTGTGCTTATTATCTACATCTTTGGTTGTGCACCTTGTTATTGATGTTCATGTTCCTTGGTTGTTTATTGGTTGTTTCTTTGTTATTGTATATGCTTATGAGCTGCACAAGTTACATAAGTGGAGTATCTTTGACTAAAACCTCGGCGCTTCTTCGTTGAGGTTAGTCTTGATACTTACTGAGTACGTGAGGTCGGTTGTTTTCATACTATATTTTTGCACCTAGCGTGCAGATTTTGGAGTTGAGCTATTACAGAAGTCGAGGACTAGCATTGAAGATGTACCAGTGTTCCAGTTGCAAGTGACCATTTTATTCATGCTAATTTAGGACTAATATTTCTGTTTATGTATATCTCAGCCAGATAATGTAATTTCTTCATATCAACATTGCATTCTTAATCTTAATCGCTCATGACTTGTATTACCAGTTCTTGAAGTAATTTGTATTAAATTTTCGCATTCTTATTTAATTATTCAATAGATGATCTTCAGTTGAGTTATTTTTATGTTGGTTGGCTTGCCTAACGGGTAGGTTAGGCGCCATCATAATCCCGGTGGAATTTGGATCGTGATAATTTTAATTTTGAATTACTTAGTTTTAATTTTAGTTTACTGTTATTAAATAAACCTACGATTTTTTTTTTTTATATATATATATATATATATAAAAACCGAAATGAATGAAGTAAAGTTTAATGAAGATATGCTGACAAATAGTGGAGCAATTAACTAGTATCCTATAAGAATTATTAAAAATGGAGCTATTAACTTTAAATAATAACTGAACCGAAGAGAATAAATTACTATGGTAAGTAATGATTATGTTTATGTAGTGTTCTACTTTTGTTTGTTACTCAGCTTAGGAAATACTCAATGCATAATGTTCATCTCGTGATCATCTCCTACTCTTTGGATTTTGGAATGTAAATAACCTATGCTACCCTAGGCTGCCATGTTGGACCGAGTAAACCTTTCTTTTGGTCGAACAATACATTATACATATATATAGACAATCCCCTAAATTTTTCAAGATATATTTTTTATATCGAAATCTTATCAAATGATCTGAATTTATTGAAAATTCAATCTCTATTCACACTTTTTCTATTAGACAAGAGGGATGAAACAATCAACAAAATAAAATGTGAATGACGCGGCAAGAAACCAATGAAAGAAAGAATAGAATACACGGATGACCTAGTTGTATCCCAATTATTCCCTTAAAAAAAAAAATTAAAGAAGCTAATGAGCATAAAAATAGAAGAAGAGAAAACTTTATTTCCTTGAACCCTTTCTCCGTTCTCTCTCTTTCGTGAAGGAAGATTCATCAATTCATGGTTTCCGTTCTTTTTCCTCATCTTCCTCTTTCAGTTATATTCATCAATTCAGGTATGAGGAACTCTCCGTTCTTCCTCTTCCTCTTTCAACCAAAACTCTATATATCTTACTCTTTTTTGGTATTTTTTGTTCTCGGTTTGTTATTAAAGTGAGAAGATGTTGCTAGAGAGTGAATTGGTGATATTGGTGTGAAGGGTGAAGGCTAGTCACTTTGATTTTGTCCTATTGTGTTATAATGAGAGTGTTGTGTACCTCAAGTCTTAAAGTGTCAAGTGTGGGTGGAAGGAAGGTAATGGCTGCCGGCTGGTATAGTTTTTCAGTAGTGTATATGTATTTGAATAAGAATTTTACATGTGGCACGTCCAATGCATGGTAATGGTTTAATCAAGTAACAAGTAAAGATAATTAAAGATTTAGAAGTAGACTTTCCATGATAACGTACAGATTCTCCTTTCAACCATTATTAGAGTTCGATAAATTACTAAACAAAGGGTGTTCCATGCATTTCGTATTGATCTCTATTTCATGCAAGTGGTGACATACCAATTAATGCATGTTCATCTTTAAATTCGTCATCTTCATCTTAAATTTTGTTTAAACAAATTAAAAATGAGTAATAAGTAGCTAAATATAATAAAAGTGTAAAATATATGTGGTCTAGAAGCAATTAACTATTGAAGTAAGTCACGATAATATGAGCACTAAAAAAAGATTTTTACGTTTCAACCCTTCCATTCGGAAAAATTAGCCTTTTGACGTTGAAATTTTATAAATAATAACTTATATTTGTTATTTGTAGATATATACGAAAATATATTTAAAAATTAAATGATAATAATATATTTCGAAAAGTCATAATGCTACCAGTGGCGTAGCCATGAATTCCGTCAAGGGTGTTCAAACTTTAAACAAGTTAATAATTCTTTTCGTCGATGAATGGTGTACCAAAATTTTCAGATCAAACTACGCAATATTTGGCAAAACAATAAAAAAAACTTTTAATAAAATTATAATTTTATAAATTTATAAAATTAAAATAACAAAAAAATAATATTAGAAATTTTAACAATAAAAGTAAGCATAAAACCAAAGAAAAAAAAAGGGCCGAGAAGATTTGTAGTTTATAGAGAGCTTTTGTTGAAGAAATTTTGGTAGAGCTTGATTTTTAAATTATAAAATTTATTTAAGAAATACATTTAGTTAAAAAATTACTTTTAAGATTAGTCATTTATTTCTACAAAAATTTTAAGTTTTAAGAGTTATTTCATTAGAAAATTTTTTAGATTGAAAAAGAATCAAATAGACCATACTTGGTGCAGGCCTCTATTTAGTTTTGGCAAATAAAATGGGCAGAACTTAAAACTCGTGAATAGCATGTCACTTTGAATTCCCTAAACCGTTGGACTATCTCACTCAATTGTATTAAGGGTGTTCAAAATATAATATATAGCCATATAAAGTAGTATTTAACTTATATATGCAATACAATCTTTCGGCGAAGCGTGTACGTTTGACCACCCTTGACGTAGGAGTGCTACTTTTTCTCTATTTCCCCAATAGTCTAAAAGATATTTATTTTATTATTTTATCTCTTCACAACATTATTTTTTGTATTTTGGAGAAACATAACTTAATTGTTTATAACTAATTTACACAATATGCCAACAATTACAGAAAATACTTACTCCCACGTGATATTATTTTTTGTAAATAGCTTTTTTAATGGCCAAAATAGTATTATTTACAGACTCCAGGCAAAGAGCCGACCTCTTGCACTCCTATTTACATCTGACAGTAGGGGTGTTCAAAACCGAACCGAGACCGAAAACCGAACCGAAACCGAAGCTTAATGGCTTATTGGTATCGGGTTAACGGCTTAACGGACGGGGAATGGATTGAAATTTTTTTATTAACGGCTTATCGGTTTGGGGGCGGATTATTCAATTTTCTTAACGGATAATCCGTTAACCCGTTAACAATATATATATATATAATTTTTATTTTTATCCATAAATCATAAAAATCATAAAAAAAAATGTTCAAATCTTAATTTCATAGCATTTTAGATTTTAAATTATATTTTTAGGATTTAATTACATTGTTAAATGCATTATATATTTTATCTTAAAAAATAAAACAAAATGCATTCTTAGGTTAGTTAATTAATTAGGTCATTAGTCAATTAGTGAGTAAAATATATATAATAGTTTAGCCACACAAATTGGTTTTAATTAAAATTTGAATCCAAAGTGACTAATTTTGCAATTATTTCAAGCCCATCCCTTTAGCAGCCCAATTTCCATGACCCGCCTGGCCCAACCGGATATCCCCTCTCTTTAAAACACCCATTTTCCCAAACCCTAAGAAAAAGACAGACGGATCCCCCTTTGAAAACCCTAGCCGCCTGGTCTCCTTCCTCACTCACCCATTCCCTTTCACGCAAAAGGAAGCCGAAAATTCTACATCATGCACACACATCTCACCTATGAAAAAAGTTAAAACAAAATCCCTGAATTCCCATTTTTCTACATCCGGATCTGAAGAAGAAAAACGAAAAAAAAAGATTAAAAAGGTTTTCTGATTTCTGTTGTGTTACTTGGAGAATTTATGGGTTTCTCATTTGTTTTTGGATTGAAGTTGAGGTCGACATTGTTGTTCTTCTACTGTTTGCTATCAAAATCGTAGTTGAACTTCCTTTATCTCAATTTCTGCCCTTTATCAGCTGTTTCAAGCTCTATTTGTTAAGTATTTTAGGTACACATTCATAAATCTGTACTATTTCTTCATAAAAATGGCTGAAATCATGAATGAATTTGTTTCTGATGTTCCATCTCCATTTATTCGACTGTTTTTCTTAATAAATTGCTCATTAGACTTATATATGATTTTGTCAACGAACCAAAGGACTCATCTATTGGTTGGACAGGATTTTATAGGGGATTAGGTCCAAGATTTGTCAGCATGTCAGCATGGGGAACCTCCATGATACTTGCCTATGAATATCTCAGTATGATCTTGACCTCTTCTTCTTTTTCCGTTAATTTTTACTACCACGTAAGCAATAAATCATAATTCGTTTGGAAGTTGAAGTGTGATTTATTAACCTAATGTGTTGATACTATGGATGTGTCCAATTGAATTAGAGTGGTAGGTGTTGTACTTGATTTTTGCGAGTTTATATGGGACATTCTATTCACAACATTCTGATTTTGTGATTGATCTTGATGTCTTTAAACGACAGTTGTGACTTGAAAATACTTGTTATCATCAACTTGAGGAAAGACATATGTATTTTGGACTCATCTGTAATGTAGTTTGCTTTGGGATGTAATGGACTCTTCTATTGTATTCTATAGACTAGAATGTAGTCTGTTGAGCATAGGAATTTTAGTTTGAGTCACAACGGTCAACAAACAATTAATGCACACAATATAGATTGAATTAGGCCGATAAACCGCCCGATAACCGCCCGATAAGAGCTAAACCGATACCAATCCGCCCGATATCTTATCGGGTGGCTAGCGGATTAATACATTTAAAAGCCGATAACCGATAAGCCAAACCGTTAAGAGTAAATAACCGCCCAATCCGCCCGATAAGCAGCCCTATCTGACAGTCCCTTAGTTTTCTAGTTTAGCTAATACTAACTATAAGAAAACAAGAAAATGCCCATCTAGCTATCTCACTAAGGGTATGAATTCAGCAGACTCAAGGGCTTGCGCCACTTTCTGAAGTTTTGTTCTCTTACGTGAATATGTACTGCTATTTCTTTACTAACTCATCTTCATCATAGGTGTTTCTGGAATCTTAGCAGATTCTTCTCCCTCCATATGATATAAACTGTCATTGCATACACATAACTGGTAATAGCTCCCAGTCCATTCTTCCTCTTGGCCATCTTGCATACCCACATTCATGTGTGAAATCACCACTGCTTCTGTTATGTCCAAGCCAAACCAATAATCTCAGCTACAATGCACGTGTAACAGGGCATTCAAAGAATAGTTGTGCATGAGTTTCTGTGCCACCATGACAGAAAACACAAGCCATAGGAGCTTGTATGCCTATCATCTGCAGTCAATCCACTGTTGCCAGCCTGTTTTGCACTGCTAACCATAGGATAAACTTCAAGTGTGGATGTATGCTCTGCTGTAGAGTAAGGCTCTTCCAAGGGACTCGGGGGTGATGAGGAATCAGGTGGAGGTACATCTTTTTAATAGAGAAAGTGTCATGCATGTTCTGCATTGTCTCTAACTTAGCAAGCAAGTCCCCTTGTACCACAACCTGTTGCATAATCATATCTCTAGTTTCTATAATTTTTCTTATTACCCAAGCTGCTGTCTTAGGTATAGAGCATGAGTCTAGAGTCTCTTTCTTGATGTAGTAGTTGTGTACCTACTTTATCCAGAGGCAGTCCTTTTTTTTGAGCAATTGACCATAGCTGCTTTATTATTGCAGCCTTGTTCCCTACACACAGATTCATTACATTAAATCCTCCAGCTACTTAGGGTAAACATACTTTATCCCAAGATACCAGTGCTTTCTTTGATAGATTTATCATCCCAGTCCATACGAAGGTTCTACATAGGCTTTCAATAGCTTTTATTACCTTCTTTGGTATCAAAAAGATCTGTGCCCAGTAAGTTTGTACTCCAAATATTCCAGATTTTATCAACTGTAGCCTGCTTGCATAAGAGAGGAATTTGGCAGACCAACACTTCATTTTTTTAATAAGAGACAGACATTGGGTCACTGAGAGCTTTTTGGATGATAGTGGAACCCCCAAATATATGAAAGGTAGATCATCCAAGGAGTATCCCAAGAGCTGCACTATGTCTTGCTTAATGTCCTCTATCACACTAGTCATGTAAATGGAGCTTTTGTTAGCATTAGCCCGTAGACCTTAAGTTTGTGAGAATGCTTGAAAAGCACAGTTCAACAGTCGAACAGACTCTTTATCTGCTCTGAAGAACATACATAAGTCATCCACAAAGAATATATGAGTGACTCCCAATTTCCTACATTTTGGATGAAAATTAAAATCCCCATTTCTGATCAACTGATTCATCTCTCTTTGCAAATATTCCATAGCTATGACAAAGAGGTAGGGGGACATGGGGTCCCCTTGTGTAATCCCTCTTTGCCCAGGGAAAGGCTTGGTGAGCCCTCCATCAATGACCAGGGATTAGGAAACAATAGACATGCATTCCATAATCCATTGAATAAATTTGTGAGGGAAGCCAAGATCAACCATGACTCTTCTAATAAAGCTCCATTCCAATGTGTCATAAACTTTCCTAAGGTCCACTTTCAATACACATCTAGGAGATAAGCCTTTCCTACCATAGCCTTCGAAAACTTCATGGCTGAAGAGTATGTTGTCTAAGGATGGATCTGCCTCTAATGAAAGCTGATTGGGAATGGCTGACAAAATCACTAACAACCTTGCTGAATCTTCTAGTTAAGATTTTGGCTATGATCTTGTATAGAGTGGTACAACAGGTAATTAGCCTATTGTCCTGTATATGAGTTGGTGAAGGGACCTTAGGCACTAGTGTGATTGCTGTACAATTGATAGCATATAACATCTTTCCATTTTATAAGAAGTAATGCACAGCTGCATAGATGTCCTCACTGAACACCTCCCATTTCTTGAGAAAGAATTAAATAGGATAACCATCCACTCCAGGTGCTTTGTCTAGGGGAATTTCCTTTATAACTTCCATAATTTCTTCATTTGTTACCTCTTGCACCAGTTGACACTGCTGCTGATAGTTCAAACATATGCCCTGTTTGATAATCTCTGATTTTGGGCAAGGTAGTTCTGAATCACTTTCCCCCATAAGCCCAGTGAAAAAGGATATGAATTCCCTTTCTACCAATTTAGGGTCTGTAAGTTTAATACCACACTCAGTATATACTGAAGTGATAGTGCTCCTAGTAGTTCTCATCTTCCACTGGGCATGAAAGTATTCGGAGTTTGTATCTTCACAAGTAATCCAGGTTGCCCTAAATTTTTACCTTAGGACCTATTATTCAGTACAGCTCCACTTCTCCACATCAAGTAAAATTAGTCTTTCTTTGTCAATAAGGAGTTGATCATGTGGCTGGTGTTTGAGATTTGCATGTATTACTTCTAGCTCCTCTCTCAGCTGCTCAAGTTTTTGTTTGTATGAGGCAATGTAGGATGTCAATTCCTTCAAGTTGTCCTTGAGGAGATGTAGCTTCCTACACTTGATGTATAGGATCACCCCTCACTGTCGAGTGCCATGTATCTTCAACCTCTCCCCTAAACTCAGGATGGTTTAACACATTTGAGAATAGCTTAAAAGGTATAGGGTAAAGCTGAATCCTTGCACCACAATGGATAAGAATTGGTGAATGGTCTGATACTGAAGGATTCAAGTAGTCAGCTTTAATGTGGCCATATTTCTGCAGCCAGTGATAATTTCCAAATACCCAGTCAATTTTACTGTATAATCTGCTAGTGCCTTGTTGCTTGTTACACCTGGTGAAGTGCCAGCCAATAGCCTTCAGTGGAGTAAGCTACAAGGTATCAATATAGTGTTGGAATCCCTGTATCTCCCGTTGTGTTACTGGTGCACCAATCCTATCTTCAGTGGAGAGCACATTGTTAAAATCTCCACATATAAGCCAAAAAGTCTGCACCTAGTTTCCAATAAATCCCAGTTCATTCCACAATGCACCTCTGTGATGAAGGCCATTTTTCCCACCTACAATAGTTAGGTGGATAGAGAAACCAGTAGTAGTCTCTTCTAATATACAATGGATTAGTTGTTCAGCTATGGTAACAATCTGGACTTTAAGGTGTCTCTTCCACAATAGCCATATCCTCCCATTCATTACACTAGGGTAATTGCAGCATGTTTCCCAACCAGGTACTACTTTGTTTAAAATATTTTTGGATTTTGGTTCTTTAACTCTGGTCTCAATGCATCCAATGAGATCCACTTTATTCTTATTGAAAAAGAGCTTCAACTCTTTTTGTTTGAAGGGCTTGTCCCTCTAATGTTCCAAGTTGCTAAAATCATGGGGGCTTACGCTCATTCTCCTCAGAAGTAGAAGCTACATCCTCCATAGCAGAGTACATGTTAGTGGTGGAACTTCTAATCTCGTCATTACTGCTTCCATTCCTATCAGATGAATTGCTTACCTCAAGTGGTCGCTTGCTCTAATCAGCCTTGGATTGTACTAGTAGTGTCTGATTTATGCCAGTAGCCGCATTGTTCTCTTCAGCAAAAGGTTGTTTGGCAATGTCAATCTGAGGCTCATTTGCTGTTTTAGCAGCTGTTTTTACTTGCCATTCCATTTTCTGCAGATTTCTTTTACTACTTCTTTTCCTTCTCTGTTTAGGAGCTTGGAACTTCTCTTCCTCTTGGTGCTCATGCTTCCAACAATTGTCTGCTACATGACCAAACCGCATATAGTCAGTGCAAAACTTTGACCTCCAATCATATCCCACAGGATGGTAAAAATACTCAGTTGGTGTATCGATGTTCAGGCAATCTAACAAAGGTTGGGAGACATCTGCCTCGACCAAAACCCTTGCGAATGCTTTTTTTCTCCATGTTTGCTGTGTAATTATCAGTATGCGGAGGTTTACCCACATCACTAGCTAGCTTACTAAGTGCTTCAGTTGACCAATAACCTACAGAAAAGCCAGGAAAAGTGACCCATAGTGGAATGACTGTAATGCATTCCGGGTTGAAAGTGAAGTAATTTTCCAATTCTAAAGGATAAATGGTTTATTGTGATATGTATATTTCCCAGATTGTAATACAAGATCATATCCATCTATAGTATTGAACTTGAAAATGTAATATCCTTCACTGTGTGACATAATTCGTGGTTTAGAGACAAAACCCCATACATTGGTCACATATTTCTCCATTGCGTTCATGTACGGAGTATCTCCAATCACGTACCTAATTAGGGCAGATTTCCAGTAGCTCTCTTTTTAATGTCAGTTTTCTCAATTTTGACCGTGATTTTCCTATTCCTAGTAATTGGTGGAACATAGGTAAGAGATTTACCCATTTGAGCATTTCGATTGTTCCTACCTTCATCTATAGGTGTTGGCTGTTCAGAAGATGCCGCTACAGAGAATTAGAGTCGGTGTGCTGCTAATTCCTCCTTAATGCTTGTAGCAATCCCTTTTGTTTGTTCACCTCATTCTCCATCGGGTGGGATCTCAGGTTCCTCAATTTCTTCCGCAATCGTTAACATTGGGGGCAGAAAACTTCCAAATATTATAGGTGTTCACTGAGTCTGAATCTTCGCTTCTGGTGTTGCCAAAACTTCCGGCTGCAATTTTTCTGGTGCCGGGGCATTGTTCCTGGTGTACGTTTGTTTTACCCTAAAAATCAATTAGCAATTAAACTTGTAATGTAATTTTAAGGATACGCGATTTTGCTTAATACTGGTTGATTAACTTAGAGATAAATGATGCGAATTGACAAGAATGTAAAACAAACCAATGCTTGAACAATGCCCTCAAGCTGATGAACCCTCAAGAATAATGAAGTAAGAATAATTTAAAGAATGATAAGTTGATGAACCGAAGCAAGAGATATTATATTGCCTTGATATTCGTGAATGTCACACGCTTACAAATTGATGGGGACTCCCTTTTATATACTAGATGATTCCTAATTATTGTACAATTCTAATTATGAAAATAAATCCCATGATTGTTACCAATAACCGCTCTTGATTTGATCTGTTCCGGAATTTCTGCCGTGATCTTCGACTCGTTACGGATATTTCGCCATTCTGTTATTATGCTCCCCTCGAAGTTGGTCATACTTGATCTCGATTGTTGCTGGCTTCGGTCTCAACGTACACTTTGATCTCAAGACTCGATGTCTCATCTACGAGCTCGGGTCTGATTTATTACGAGGCTACCCCCGATGCAACTCCCTTGTCTCAATCAAACAGCAAAATCGGGTAGGCCCGATTTTGACCGTATACAGATAGTCCCCTCGTTTCTTGGAGTGTAATGTGAAGAAACGAACTGAGCTTTCGATTTGGTACCTCGACCAAATATGTAATGACCCGGCCGGTCGTTTCGAGAGTTATAACCCTGTTTTCCCTATTCCTACTTCTTTTTGGGTTATTCAACTATATTATGTTATATCGGGTTAGTTGATTCGAGTCCGAAAGGAACTCGGAGTAAAATGAGACACTTAGTCTCATAATTGAAAATTTTAAGTTAGAAAAGTGGACCGGATATGGACCTTTATGTAAACGACCTCGAATTTGAATTTTGATGATTTCAATAGCTCCGTATAGTGATTTTGGGCTTAGGAGCATGTCCGGAATATTATTTGAAAGTCCGTAGAGGAATTAGGCGTGAAATACCGAAAGTTTTATTTTTGAGAAGTTTGACCGGGGTGTTGACTTTTTGATATCGGGATCGGAATGTGATTCTGAAAATTGGAATACCTCTGTTATGTCATTTAGGACTTGTGTGCAAAATTTGAGGTCAATCGGACGTGATTTGATAGATTCCGGAGTTGTTTGTAGAAATTAAAAATTTCAAAGTCCATTAGGCTTGAATTGGGTGCGTAATTCATGGTTTTAGCGTTGTTTGAGGTGATTTGAGGATTCAACTAAGTTCGTATGATGTTTTGGGACTTGTTAGTATATTTGGTTGAGGTCCCGAGGGCCTCGGGTGAGCTTCGGATGGTTAACGGGTCAAAAATTGAACTACAACAGCTGCTACAATTTCCTTCTGTTGGAAATTTCTTCTGTCAGAAATCGAGCCCAGAAATCGAGCTCAAATTGAGCCTAGGGTCGAGGGCCACGATCGAAGCGATGATCGAGCCCAAGGTCTAGGGTCACGGTCGAAGGCCGAGTCGAAGACATGATCGAAGGCCTAGGATCGAGAACCATGATCGAAGGCCTAGGATCGAGAACCATGATCGAAGGCCTAGGATTGAGAACCAGGAACGAAGTCCTAGGATCGAGAACCAGGATCGAAGGCCTAGGATCGAGAACCAGGATCGAAGGCCTAGGATCGAGAACTAGGATCGAGGGGAAGGATCGAGGGGCAGGATCAAGGACCAGGATCGAGTGCCAGGATCGAGGACCAGGATCGAGGACCTTGATCCAAGGCCAAGATCGAGGCTGAACCGAGGTTGTCTAGGCAGAATTATAAAAACTGGGGACTTCGTCCCATTTGCCATTTTTGACAAATTGAAGCTTGAGGAGACACGATTTTTGATATATTTTCAAGGAAAACTTGATGTAAGTCCCTTATGATCATTTCTACTGCATTATATTGAATTATCATCCAATAATCTGACTAGATTACATGATTTTGAGGTGTAAATCGGAGATTGAAAATTAGAAATTTGGAAATAAGATTTGTAGATTTGAAGGCCGAGTTGAGGTCGGATTTTGGTAAAATTGGTATGGGTAGACTCGTGGTTGAATGGGCTTTCGGATTTTGTAACTTTTGTCGGGTTCTGAAATGTGGGCCCCACAAGCGATTTTTGAGCCAATTTGCCAATTTCGGGTTTTGGTCTAATTTTGTAGTTTTTCTTATGGAATTCATTCCATTAGTGTGTATTGATGGTATTGTACTAATTTTGAATAGATTCGGAGCATTTGGAGGCCGAGTCCAGAGGCAAGATCATTGCGAGATAGAGATTTGACCGATTTGAGGTAAGTAACGATTGTAAATCTAGTCCTGAGGGTATGAAACCCCGGATTTCGTATCATTCTACTATTTTGAAGTGACGCACATCCTAGGTGACGGGCGTGTGAGCGTGCACTATTGGGGATTTATGACTTGGTCCGCCCCGTAGCAACTGTAAAGTTTCATACTTTGTTTAAACCATTTGATACTTATATGTTTTAGAAAGAATTTCTGTAAATTGGACTGAATGCCATGTTTGGGCCTTGCGCCAATACTGTTTGGACCCTTAGGGGCTGTTTCTTATCATCCTCTCACTGTTTTCGATTGCAAATCTATACTCAATCATGTTTATACTTGTTTATCGCATAACTAAGTTTTATGACTCTATTTTGAAGCATATAAATGTTTTGGGCCGAATGCCCTATTTTACTGAAATGCCTAAGTGGCCTGATTTATAAGGATGAGTGTGGATCGGGGCTGCCCGCCTGTAGCATACTTTATGACTGAGTGAGGCTGAGGGCTTGATTTGTGAGGATGAGTGTGGATCGGGGCTGCCCGC